>APFE030070039.1:0-22819 GCA_000404065.3 Pinus taeda | reverse complement strand
GCAGCCCAAAGTTGGTTAGTGGTTACCCCGGCCGTATCCTCTTGGGAGTCAAAGAGGACAACCTGGGTGTTAACAGTAATAACTCGAAGTAGATAGAGGAGAGGACTTATAGGAGGGAATCCCCCTCATTTATTACTCCTCACTTCGAATTCCCCTATATTTAGCTCGGAGTACAAGCAGCAGAATCATGCACTAGAAGGCAGTCAAGCAAGTGGAGGATGACTGAGAGTTATCTTGAGTTTTGGGAGCCAAGCCTCCCTGATTTTAAGGAATATGTTGGTAGCTTCAGATTTATAAGTAGAGAGGCCTAGGACCTCACTAGGGTCAGATTTTTGCTTATGTAAACTCTGCTCAAATTTCGAGCTTATTATTTTGTGATAGTTTCATGTAAACTTGCTATTTTTTTATAATGAAGATGGAATCCTTTTTGAGCTAGCACTGTTTTACCTTAGAGGGTTGAAGCTCTTGGGTTAGGGCCCAATCCAAGCAACCAAGCTTCTTTTTACTTGTATTTGTATGTTTTACTTCAGTTTGTAGATTAATTTGTTGTTAGATGTATTTCTTTTATGGTTAAGAATAGGTTTCTTTTGATGATTTAGTAGTTTGCTTCCATTTGCGCTTTTTGTAGTAGGTTAAGCAGATATCAGAAAATACTCAAAAGGCTAGAAATAGTTCCTTGGCCTCTCTTCCTCCCTCTGGGACCATGATTTGAGGCAAAGTCTCTCTTGCTGCTCCGGAAACACAGATTTTCCTCATTCATAGGACTTCTAGTGTTTGCAGCTCTTTAGTAGGTTAATAGTCTAGTTTTGCTTTGCTTCAGATATCCTTTATCATGTTCACTTCCTGATTTACAATAGTCCTCTTTCATGCTTTCCATTCTTGCAGCAATTCTCAGCATTTCCTTTCATAGATCATAGTTTAGACCATTTTAATGCAAAACTCTATTTTTCCTAGATGCACTCATTTCATTGGTTGCTTGATTTTCTTGGTTGATTATCAGTTTCTATGTAGAATATCTCTTCCAGTAGTAGGCTAGCTTACCAGAAATCACACCCTCCATCTGATCCATGCCCTACCGATCTCCCAAGCCTCACCTCAATTCTTCCCTAGTTTCCTTCATTTTTTTCATAGAACTTCTTCCTCTCTCCTTGAGCAAACCTAATCATCTTTCTCTCTCCTGGTGATTCATGGTAGACCTTAGGCACCCTAGCACCTCATTCCAACCTTCATCCACCTTTTCCACCCACTCTCACAGCCTCAAAATAGCGGAAATTGCTTTCGGCCTCCTCCTGTAGGCCTTGTGTAGTTTTTCTTGTAGGCTTTCTTTGGAAGGCCAAGTTTGGGAAAAGCCTCCAAAAAGCCACCTAAGACCTCCTAGGACGCATACACACCATATTGCATCCTCCTAAGCTCCAAAACTGCCCTTTAGCGCCACCTATTTTCTTCCACACTCACACACAATAAATTAGATGCATGTCAAATTTACATAAAAACACATAAAAATCCAAAAATATGTTTTTTTCTTATTTACTTCCAGAAATAGCATGGTTAGATGTTGTTCGCTTTCTTGAGTAGGCAATGGCATTGCTTTCATGGTTTTCATAGTGTTTTTGGAAAAAGTAGAATTATCTTGTTAAGTAGGGATTACTAGGTCTTGCTTTACATTCCAGTCTTTTTCCTTTCTGCAATTAGAATAGCCTCTGTAGAGTAATCTTTCTTTCTTTCCTCACACATAGAGCTTCTTCTAAGATCTATAGAAGTTGGCTTGAGCTCCTAGTGATCTTGCACCAGCTGACCAAGTGACAACCTATAGTGAGAACTAGTACTTGTGCATACAACACCAACGCTTCTGACTTTGTTACGAACTACCAGGTTGATAAAAGTAAAGTTGGTAGCCCAGGAGTCGCAGCATTCTTGTTGCAATATTGGCGGTCACCACATTTTGGTGCCATTGCCGAGGAAGCATCAGAGTATTCAATGATTATTGCTTTCTTCTATTTCCTATTGCAACATTCTGCTATAGTTTATTTCGGCAAAAGTAGACTAGTCATTTCTTTTCTTTCAAGTTCTGCATTTCTTTGCTTTCCTTTCCAATTCTGCAAATTTCATTTCGGCAAAAGTAGACTAGTAATTTCTTTTCTTTCATTTCTGCATTAACTTGCTTTCCTTTTCAATTCTCCAAATTTCCATTCAGCAAGTTCGTTTTAGCTAGTTGCAATTTGTTTTGTTCATTCAGAATTTCAGTTTCTGCAGGTACTTTCAATGTGGGGAAAAAGAAACAAGAACCAACCAAAAATATTTCCTTTCATGCCTCATAGGAATAGAGATAACTCAGGAAAATGTTTGCCCAACACCCCCACTGCTTCACACAACCAACCTTCTCTCTTCTTCGGTGGCTATGATAAAGAAAAACCCTTAGGTGAACAACCAAACATATTTGAAGAAACTATAGGGGAAGAAGAAGAAGAACATATTCCTTTGGAGCCAATGGCTGAAAACAGAAATGCTAGGGGAAATGGAGGAAGAGTAGAGGGTACCTTTCCCATTCGGGAGACCAATGGGGACACCAAAATGAAGAATATAAGCCCTTCAGCCCTACCTCATTTCCATGGTCTGACTGCAAAAGATCCTGACACCTTCTTATTCGATTTTGCTGTCATCTGTCGAACTTATGACTATGTAGAAGCCAAGAAAAAGTTGAATTTGTTCCCTTCTACTTTCAAGGATGCAACACTGCACTGGTTCATGGGATTACTTAGAAATAGCATCACAACTTGGGCTCAGATGCAGCAAGCCTTAACAACAAGTATTGAGATTATTGTAGGTCAGAAGAAACTAAAGAAGAAATCTTCTGAATGACCATGGGAAGTGATGAGTCCTTGGAAGACTATGAAGAGAGGTTCCAACTTAATTACAAAAGGGTCGGGTGTACACTTGACTTTCAATCTCTGAAGTTGGTCCTGCTCAGGGGAATTCGGGAAGACCTCTTAGACACCCTCCATCTACTGGCCGGGGGAGACATCTACCAACTATCCTATGAGAACATAAGGACTATTTTTAGAAACCATTCTAGAGCAGCCAGAAAGATAGGTAGGGGGAGTCAACCCATATCCAGTGCCTCTTCTTCCAATTCATCCATTAAAGGGGAAATTGGAAGCATGCTGGAAGACTTCAAGAGTGAGATGTTGCAGACTCTTGCCATGCAAATGGATACCTTACATATCAAAAGAAAGCAAGAGGAAGTAGAGAGGGCTTTGGCCATTTTTTGTCCTAGATGCACTAGGAGGCATCCTAGGAATGAATGCCCATTGAACTCTATAGAGGTATGTTCAGTCTGTGAAGAAAACCATTCTATAGATAAGTGCCCTTCCTTTCCCGGTCTTAAAGCTGTATACCAAGGGACCGAAGGAGCCACTGAAAAGATCTATTACATAAACCAAAGGAGGCCGCAAGGACCTAGACCATACTAGCATGGGATGCAAGGGACATCTCAGACATACTACCACCCCAACCAAGTCACCTCCATACCTTCTTGGGCCCCCCCTACTCATCCTTCTTAGTCCACACCTCCTCCTTGGTCCTTCACATATCAATATCATGCCCAACTAGCTACCGATTCATTTCAACCATATGCTCAGCCACAACCTCATTGGAATGCATCTCATCAGGGGTGGAGGCCTCAATGCAACTCTCCTCCCGCTCTTCTGCCTCCACCACCTGCCCAACCACAACCATTACCTTCTACTCCACCAAGGCAACCCCAAATGCCTGTCCAACCAAATCCAAACCCGAACAACAGACAGGCTCAGTAAGTGTATAGTGGGGAACCATCATGCCCAACTTATGCAGTGGAGATTCAAGAAATCAACTTGCAATCTAGGAAAGTTCTCATGATGAGCCTCATAAATGGGTAATTATATGGGCTCATTTTAGCTCCTAACCGACAAATCAACCATTCTATTAGCTTATTATATGATTTTCTGATTATATTTATGCTTATATAGTGAGTTGAGTTAGTTATGATGCCATGGGGTCTAACATGTATTTAATGCAGATTATTGATGGATTTTGAGGTCAAAGCCAAGGATCTAGTGGTCAAATGGAAGTAATAACTCAAATTGGGCAGAGGAGAGGACTTATAGGAGGGAATCCCCCTCATTTATTACTCCTCACTTCGAATTCCCCTTCATTCAGCTCGGAGTACAATCAGCCGAATCATGCACTAGAAGGTAGCTGAGCAAGTGGAGGATGATTGAGAGTTATCTCGAGTTTTGGAAGCCAAGCCTCTTGATTTTAAGGAAGTTGTTGGTAGCTTCAAATTTATAAGTAGAGAGGCCTAGGGCCTCACTAGGATCAGATTTTTTCTTATGTAAACTGTGCTCAAATTTCGAGCTTATTATTTTGTGATAGTTTCATGTAAACTTGCTATTTTTTGATAATGAAGATGGAATCCTTTTTGAGCTAGCACTGAGTTACCTTAGAGGGCTGAAGCTCTTGGGTTAGGGTGAAATCCAAGCAGCCAAGATTCTCTTTAGTTGTATTTTTATGCTTTACTTCAATTTGTAGATTAATTTGTTGTTAGATGTATTTCTTTTATGGTTAAGAGTAGGTTGCTTTTGATGATTTAGTAGTTTGCTTCCATTTGTGCTTTCTGTAGTAGGTTAAGAAGTAATCATAAAAGATTCAAAAGGCTAGCAATATTTCCTTGGCCTCTCTTGCTCCCTCTGGGACCATGATTTGAGGCAAAGACTCTCTTGTTATCCCAAAAGCACATATTTTCCTCATTCATAGGACTTCTAGTGTTTGCAGCTCTTTAGTAGGTTAATAGTCCAGTTTTTCTTTTCTTTAGATCTCCTTTATCATGTTCACTTCCTGATTTGCAATAATCCTCTTTCATGCTTTCCTTTATTACAACATTTCTCAGCATTTCCTTTCATAGATCATAGTTTAGACCATTTTAATGCAAAACTCTGTTTTTCCTAGATGCACTCATTTCATTGGTTGGTTGATTTTCTTGGTTGACTATCAGTTTCTATGTAGAAGATCTCTTCTAGTAGTAGGCTAGCTTACCATAAATCACACTCTCCATCTGATCCATGCCCTATAGGTCTCCCAAGCCTCACCTCAGTTTTGCCCTAGTTTCCTTCAATTTTTTCATAGTACTTCTTCCTCTCCCCTTGAGCAAACCCAATCATATTTCTCTCTCCTGGTGATTCATGGTAGACCTTAGGCACCCTAACACCTCATTCCAACCTTCATCCACCTTTTCCACCCACTCTCACACCCTAAAAATAGCGGAAATTTCTCTCGGCCTCCTCTTGTAGGTCTCTTGTAGTTTCCCTGTGTCCTCCTGTAGTTTTTCCTGTAGGCTTTCTTTAGAAGGCCGAGTTTGAGAAAACCCTCTAGAAGGCCACCTAAGACCTCCTAGGACCCATCCACACTATCTTACATCCTCCCAAGCTCCAAAACCACCCTTTAATGCCACCTGTTCGCTACCACACTCACACACAATAAATTAGATGCATGTCAAATTCACATAAAAACACATAAATATCCATAAATATGTTTTTTTCTTATTTACTTCCAGAAATAGCATGGTTAGATGTTGTTTGCTTTCTTGAGTAGGTAATGGCAGCTTTCATGGTTTTCCTAGTGTTTTGGGCAAAAGTAGAATTAACTTGTTATTTAGGGATTACTAGGTCCTGCTTTACATTCCAGTCTTTTTCCTTTCTGCAATTAGAATAACCTCTATAGAGTAATCTTTCTTTCTTTCATCACACATAGAGCTTCTTTTGAGATCTATAGAAGTTGGCCTAAGCTCCTAGTGATCTTGCACCATTTGACCAAGTGACAACCTATAGTACAACACTGACGCTTCCAAGTTTGCTACGAACTACTGGGTTGATAAAAGTAAAGTTGGCAGCACAGGAATTGTAGCATTCTTGCTGCAATACTGGTGCTCACCAGCCCCCAAGCATGAGATATTACCCCCCAACATATGATGATGGAGGGGACTAATTAGGTGGGAATGATTCCCCATAGCTGAATGGATTTGTGGAGCACCATTACGTTCAGAGTGCTTGAATAATTGATTGAAGCATTTATCCCAACTAGCTTAAGATCCTCCATAGGATGATGAGGATATGGAGGGTCATATGTGCCCCCCAATGTTTTATGTATGGTTTTAGTATGCTATGGACATGCCAGGTGTATTTAGGGTAGTGGACTCTAAACAAATTTTGATGATGTGGTTTACCATTTGTTATTTATGGTTGTCTTCCTATGGGAAGGATGGATAGATACCATTAGAGAAAGAAACGGTAGATTATCAATCTCATGTGGCAATGTAGATATGAATCAAATGGACCATATTTATGGGTTCGCATACATGGTGTCACTGTACTAAAGAGTGGCTTCAGATATAATGAATTGATGCTCACCAAAATGACACATCGGTTGAACAACAATAATGTCTACGGGACTGGGCTGTTGATGTATAATGGAGGAGTGATTAAGTGGATCATACCTAGAGTGATATAAAGTGATATGAGACTCTATAGGTTCTTCTAAATGGGGAGGAATAATTGTACTAGAGTCAACACTAGTAGATGCACTAGGAGGGTTGGGAAAAATTTCTTCTCTTGGACTCTTGAAAGTGAATGCCCCCTAACCCAAACATTGAGTGCCAATGTAATGGACACAAGGAGGATGTGGTTCTAATTCATTGGTTCAAGGTAAGGGTTTATTTAACCAATCAACCTCACCATGTATGAAGTCTTTGGACTCCACAACATATTGGTCATGGGTTTTCCATGGAAGGAAGTACGCATGATGGTGCATATCATCCCAAGGATAATCAAGGGTGGTCATGGATTTCATGATGTCTTCATCATAATGAAAAAAGTAGGATGATAGGAAGAGATACCACATGATGAAGGGGAACTACATGAGGCATCTTCATGGGAGATAAGGTTTACATGTGCATCATCAACAAGGGGATAAAGATGACTAGTAGATGCGACATCTATGGATGTTGAGACCGAAGTATTTTCCGAAGAAGGTTTGACTGAATCACAATAGGAAACATGAAGAGAGTCCCAATAGATTGATCACATGGATGACAACAGGTAGAGAATAGGAGCCGTACTATCCCTCATCTCGACATCAGGAGAAGGGATCACGATGGGTGGTTGAGAGACTTGTTGTTCTAACATATCAATGGGACCAAAAACTGCAGGTAGAGCGAAGATGAAATGACTAGGAGTGACATCTAACTCATGAACCACTTGAAGTCTATCGCCAAATTATTTAAGATGGGGAAAATGATGAGAATAATGGCCATAGTAATCACACAAATCACAAGGGTGATTCATGCATAAGGATTGGTTCTTCTTGGTTGACTCGGGTAAGGTGACATGGACCTTAGGAATGTGGGAGTCAGGAAAGGTATCAGAGACCACATTCTTAATATGAGGGAGATTAGGAAAAATATTGGTGGCATGTACAACAACATCACATAAAGCACATGGAGGAGTAGGATTTCGCGACTTAGGACAAGCTAAAGTAGGAAGCAATGGAGTAAAAGTGACCATACTAGTAGAGGTTTCACTTATGAGGTTACTGAGGTTAACAGCTAGGTTTCTGACACCCACGTTGGTGCCTGACATGGTGGTGGTACAGGTTTGGGAAGACGTGGAATTAGAGGAAGAACTAGAAGAATCAAGAGAACCAGAGTCAAAATGAGGACTCAATGGAGGACTAGGAGGATGAAATCTAACTCGATGGGGAGGAATAAGATGTACTAAAGGAAGCTGGGGGCGCAGGCCATAAAGGCTCCATAACAAACACCTAGGGGGTGCAATGATGTAAAGAAGAAGATGACTCAATAGACTAAAAGGGGATGATAGAAGAAAAAGAGCAACAAACAACAAGAAAATATCTTGTGTAGTGGCGCTAAGTGTTAAATAACTATATTAAGATGTTACTCAAATTCAAGAAAACATCTCCTATCAAAGAAAAAGACCTCTAGCCTATAGGTGATCTAAATCCTAAAACAAGTCCTAAATCTAGTGTTTCAAATGTAGAAATTCTCACTGTAGATCAACAGATTATGAAATATACTAAAGCAAAATACACGATATACTTCTACAACAAACTTTGTGAAAGCTTAATCAAATTGAGCAAGATCAAATAGAACACATATAACTGAGAATGAGAAATCAATCACATGAAATATAGAAGAATAACCCAGAGAAAGCCTCAACCTAAAACCCCAATCTCTGTACTATCATACAAGTGGAAATATGTCCGGATTACACAAAGCATTAGCTCACAAGCTATCCTACTCTCAGTACAATCACTCTGCTGCTTAGAGATAGTCAAAGGTTTCTCACAAACCTTCTCCTCTACCCTCCAAGCTTCCTATTTCCTTGCACAGTTTTCCTTGGGGTCCAGTGCTGCCACCTGTGTCAATTGGCCTCTTCACACACTCACTAACCTCTGATCTAACTGCGCAATCCTGAAGGATATAATTCCTTCTACATGGATGAGTTTTCTTTATAGGAAAAATCCTCCAAGTGTTAGTACACTATCCCTTCCTCTAATCTCAACTAGATCTCTAACTGAACTGAAATGCATGAGTTATTTATGGGAGAATATTCAGTTATCTGGAGAGCAGTAGTTACATGCATGCAAGCATTAACTAACTGAACTCACAATTAATTCAACAAACTGTTTGAATTAATCTAAATGGACTTGACTCAATTAACTGAGCCAACTAATTACAACTCAATATTACAACTCATCCGTGTCTCTTTAACTAATGGATAAATTCCTCAATCAATGGAGAAACTGTTGCATGTCCCCACATAGACTTCATGTTTGATTTTATACAACTAATTAAATCAAGATGAATTAATTAATTATTAATCAAACAACTGCTAAGAACAAATTCGAATTTTACTTCTCTATTTTAGTTCAGGGGCTAACTAAAATAGGAACCCATCTCGAAATATTATCTATAGCAATGCTATTTTAGCACTTCAATTTTTCATTCCTTGTTGCTATGTCCAACATTGGTACTCGAACTGCTATTTATAGCATTTCTAGTTTTAGAATTTCTTGTTGCCTTTTTCAACACTCCCTCTCAATAAGAAAGGCATTCAACTCGAACTCGATCCTGAACCTTTGGAATGTTCTGCATGCAACACTTCTCCCAAGTGTTATTGCTCCAACAACTCTAGAAACAAAAAAAACTCCCAACTGACCTCTCTGTTGGGCTAGAAACATCCTCCAATGCTGAAGCTCCAACTGCCACTGAAAAGTGCTCCCTCTCTGACCTTTCAGCTACTTCAACACTCCATGCATCTCGCATTGTTGCACACCTCTCTGTGCCATCCTGCACTGGTGCAAAACTCCTGTGCCTCTCGCATTGCTGTAACTTGCTAGCTTTGCACAATTTTGGGACTCCTACACTATAGCTCTCTCTACCACTCCATCCGCATCTATCTCTACCCACTTAGCCAATCTTGGTAATCCTCGTTGGGGCTCCCATAGCAAGGTCTAATCAAAGAGGTTAGGTACCTCAATGATCTTGCCCCTATTCCATCCTTCTTGGGATTGTCACTCCACATTACCCCACCTCCTACCTGGAGGTATGGATGCATGTGATCCCTCTACCCACTTGGCTCAAAATTTCCCCCTACTGGAGGTCTCTGCATGAGTAAATGTCTCTACTCGATCTCCTCTCATCTTCTCTAGTTGTGGCTACTCGAAAACCTCCTGAAGCTGCTTCACAATTTGTGGCTCCTCCACAATTGTCTGAGACTTCTTTTGGTGCTGCATGTTGAGAGGTAATGCATTCTCCCTCTCAACCACCAAGTCTCCATCAATTGCCTTGCTCTTTAAGGCTTTTCATGCATCTTGAACCTCAAGAGCATACAGGTTCTTGACTCGTGAACTGATCTACTTCACCTGTCTAGTGGTGATGTGTTGAAGGAAAACCTTTCCCTTACTGAAGACTACATCATAGCCTTTGTCTTCCAGCATTGCGATCGACACCAAATTTTTCCTTAGTCCTGGTACATAATTGACATCAGTCAAGGTAACCAAACTCAATGCTCCATCTGAAAAACAACCGTGCCTACACTTGAGACACTATACTTTTCATCATTACCCATTGCTATGAGTATCTGGAGATGTTTCTCCTCCAAGGTACTGAACAAAATCTTATCGCCGGTAATGTGGAATGAAGCTCCACTGTCAAGAAACCAACCACACCCCACCATGGATGAAACGATGCATGCGAAGAGGGTGAAATCCAACTCGAACTATGAGGCCAAAGCCTCACCTTCAAATCCTTCCTTGGATCCCATCTTGGATTTTTTCAGTGGACAACTTGTAGCAAAATGGCCCACCTCATGACAACGAAAGCATCAAACTTTTGATTTGTTAAAATTCTTCCCACCATGGGAAGAACTTGATTTGGGATGAGAATCCTTCTCCTTCCCTTTCTTCACCTTACTCGCTGAGGCGCAATTTTCTTCATCCTCCTTGGATGAAGAACCATCTCCGGTGCTTCTTCTTATCTTCTCCTCCATCAGATCCGACCAAAGTCGTTCCCAATCTAGCAGTTTCTCTCTTCCATTTACTGAGTCTTGGTAGCTATGCCAGCTCTTAAGAAGACTTAGGAGAGCAAGACTCACCATGTCATCATCGACTGTCATGATCCCTACACTTCCAAGCTCATCCCTGCAGGTGGTGAGCTTGTTCAGATATGTAGAGATCGTTTCACCCTTTTCGCACTTGATTTTCTGAAGCTTGTCTTTCAACACCAGCTTCCTCTAATCGATGTTGTTTTGATATAGATCTTTCAATGTTTTCCACATTGAAAATGGTGTCTCCTTCCCATCGAGGCTCGAGACAATGTGGTCTCGAACTCCCTCTAGGAGGATTCTCCTCGCTCTAGCCACACATTTCTTCCATTCCACCAATTCTGTAGCATTAGCTGCTACCAGCTTTGGGACTTCTTGATCAATGAAGTCCTTTAGACCGTTTTCTTCTAATACTGCTTCCATGCAATCCTTCTAGGCTATATAATTCGAGCTGCCATCAAGGGCATACTCGAGTCTTAAACCATTGAATGCCACTGGGAAAATTTGATATGTGATAAGAAATCAAATTCTATAATCAATAACTTGAAACTTGAAACTTCTCCCTTCTTTGTATACTATTCTTCGCTTTGATCACCTTTGCTCTGATACCATGTAGAAATTCTCAATGTAGATCAACAGATTATGCAATATACTAAAGTAAAATACAAGATCTACTTCTACAAAAAACTTTGCGGAAGCTTAATCAAATTGAGCAAGATCAAATAGAACACATATAATTGAGAATGAGAAATCAATCACATGAAACATAGAAGAATAACCTAGGGAAAGCCTCAGCCTAAAGCCCCAATCTCTGTATTATCATACAAGTGGAAATATGTATGTATTTCACAAAGTATTAGCTCACAAGCTATCCTTCTCTGAGTACAATTTCTCTGCTGCTCATAGACAGTCAAAGGCTTCTCACAAACCTTCTCCTTTGCCCTCCAAGGCTCTTATTTCCTTGCGCAGTTTTCCTTGGGGTCCAGTGCTGCCACCTGTGTGAATTGTCCTCTTTACACACTCACTAACCTCTGATCTAACTACACAATCCTGAAGGAGATAATTCCTTCTGCATGGATGAGTTTCCTTTATAGGAAAAAGCCTCCAACTGATATTACACTGTCCCTTCCTCTGATCTCAACTGGGTCTCTAACTGATGTGACATGCATTAGTTATTTATGAGAGAATATTCAGTTATCTAGAGAGCAGAAGTTAAATGCATGCAAGCATTAACTAACTAAACTCACAATTAATTCAACAAACCATTTGAATTAATCTAACTGGACTTGACTCAGTTAATTGAGCCAACTAATTACAACTCAATATTACAACTCATCCTTATCTCTTTAACTGATGGATAAATTCCTCAATCAATGGAGAAACTGTTGCATGTCCCACATAGACTTCATGTTTGATTTTCTACAACTAATTAACTCAAGATGAATTAAGTAATTACAAACTAAAAAAAAAAGAGATGAGAGCTCTTGAGGTCGCCTGCGCATAGCCCTAGCTATTGTTGCAGCTCTTAGAGACACAAGCTTGCTTTTCCTCAGCGGCCTCCAGCTGCTGAGGATCGAATTCTTCTGGACTAGAGAGATCATGCACCTCCCTACAGCAAGCAATTTACTGTTGCCCTTAGCAGCCTCTTGCTGTTGAGGCTCGAGAAAATGGATCCACCAGAGAATGAAGATCATCATTCAGTCCTCCATCAGGAATCAGAAAAAATAGCCAAAGCATTTGCCTCCCTCATTTCAGCAATGGGACATGCAAATAATAGACCAGCAGTCTCAAATTTGTTAAAAGAATGGAAGAAATACCAGAGATATCTCTTTCTCCGTCCCTCCCACGAGAAGAAGCTCTTTCCCTGGCAGAACGTGGATTAGTAGGGTAGTTCACGGGGTTGTGGCCATCACCAAGGACTGTCCAAAAATGAGTAGAAAGAAATTGGTCAGCTTCAATAAATGGGAAGATCTCAATTAGGTTTTGTGGCAGAGGATATTATACCTTTCACTTCGAGACCAAGGAGGATCGAGACTTGATTTTTAGGAATGCTTTGTATTTCATGGATATGAGGGGGCTATATCTGAATAGATGGACCCTAGACTTTGATCCAGAAAAGATGTCCCATGCATTGTGCCTGTCTAGGTTATATTTCTACACTTTCCTCTCCACTGCTAGGGAGATGACTCAATTAAAGCCATAGGAAATGCAGTGGGGAAGTACATCAATCGATGCGAGCCAAAGGAAAATATGCATGCGTGTACCCAAATATGTGTCAAAGTGGATCTAGGGAGAGGCCTCCTGGAAGCTATCAAAATCAACGTGGATGAGTGGATGCATGCACAACAGTTGGAATATGAGTAGATTCCCTTCAAATGAAAGGTATGTCATGAATACGGTCATTCCGCAAATAGATGTACAAAAAAAGAAAAGAAAATGAAAGTGAAAAACGAAGGATCTGGAAAATAAATGGGAATAGGTTAAGAAGAAAAAACTGCAAACAAGCATCCAAACCACTCTTCTTCGTAGCCCTCAACATCCACAGAAGCCCAGCCTATCTTGTCGAATGCAGACCTTGCAACTGCAAACCCATTCGATCCATTAGATTTCTACTCCCCCATCTCCTCATTCCAAATCTAGATCTAGATCTCCTCATTCCCCTAACCCTTCTCCCCACTCCCCTAGAATCTCAAATCCCCACCTCTCTCCACCCCCCTCAGTAGACAAAATCTTAACCAGAAAGCAAGCAAAGGAAGCACTCCCTAATACTGAAAATTAAAAAAAAGTGGGAAGGAAGACAAACAAGGAACTAAAGGACGAAGAAGTAGCAAAAGAAATGGCTCTAGGAACACAATAACCTATGGAGACTTTCCTAGGGAAGAGCATAGGGAACAATGAGAGAAGTCAACCCAAGTGGAAGGGCATCGTGTACCACCAAGCAGGTAAATAATGATAATAGTATCCTGGAATTATAGAGGAATGGGGTCAACCATTAAGGAAAATGCAACAAGAGATATATTAATAAATGAAAACCCAGATATTTTAATGATCCAGGAGACAAAGGCAGGCAATCAAGACACCGAAAATCTCAAAAAAAGTTTAGGAAGTATGAAGGGGAAGCCATGTAGGCAATATGAGCATCTGGAGGCATATGCACAATATGGAAAAAAGGAATATGGGAATTGATTCAAATGAAAACAGATCAGCATTGGATAATAACGGACCTCAAGAAAATCAGTACAAGGGATAGGTGCAGGGTCATAAACATCTATGCCCCCAATCACTATAAGGACAAAGAACAGTGCAGGGCTTCTTTGAAGGAAATATTATAGTAAAATGAAGCAGGGAAGGTGATTTTAGGAGGAGATTTAAATCTGGTAAGAAGTATTGAGGAAACATTTGGAGGAAATAATCAAACGGACCCCTCTAGGAACTCTCTAGAAGAAATTATGGAGTAGAATAACCTTCTTGACATTCCCCCAAATAATAGGAAATACACCTGGAACAACAAAAGAGTAGGTAAAAGTAATATCAAAGAAAGGTTGGATAGGATATTAATTCAAGAAAGTATAACTGCAGAATACTTCAAAAATCAAAAATCATTCACATCTCTACTTCGAATCATAAACCAGTTTTAATAGCTCTAGGTACGCTGGAGAACCAGGGCCTGCTCCCCTTCAGATATAGCTCAACCTGGGACAGCAACATAGAAATCAACAAGTTAGTTAAAACAGTTTTCGAACCAAGAGTAGAAGGTTCATCCTGCTACATATGGGAGACAAAAATTACAAATTTAAGAGCCAAGTTAACAGAATGGGCAAGAACAGAGGAACAAAAAATAAAAGAAAAGAAAGAAGAGCTCCAACAAAAAATGGACAGCATGCAAATGGAGAAAGAGGGCAAAGAGGAAATCAGGCATGACTATTTAAAAGAGAGAGAAATATTTTGGGAAATCTATAGGGAAAATAGGAAAGACGAAGAAGAGGCCAGATTGAAGTCTAGGATTTTATGGCTCAAGGCAGGTGACAGGAAAATGTCTTTTTTTCCATAATTCTATGAAGATTAGAAGAGCCAAAAATCAGATAGAAAAGAAGCCCAAAAGCATTTCAAAGATCTACTATCAGCCACAGATGAAATGACTTAGTATGAAGAAATTTTGCAACGCACAAAAAAGAAAATAAAGAGAGAAAAAAATAGAGATTTGTGTAAAGAGCCAATAGAGGAAGAGATAGTGGAGGCCATATGGAGTCTACACCTGGATAAAGCACCAGGGCCAGACGGTTTCACCATATCTTTCTTTAGAAATCACTAGTATAGAATAAGAAAGGACTTCATAAGAATGGTAAAAAAAAACCTTCAAAAAAAAAGAAAGATGGGAGGCAATACAAAATCCTCCTATCTGGGGCTTGTCCCAAAAGAGGAAAATCCCATTACTTTCAATAGATTTAGGCCCATCTCTCTATGTAATTCATCTTATAAGATAATAATGAAATTAGTGGAAAACAGAATAAAGAAAGTGTTAGGACCTAGATTTACCTCAGGTTGAAAAGGTAGGATCCAGGGCCAACATCAAACCACACTCAGCCTGGTAGCTAGCC
Organism: Pinus taeda; assembly: GCA_000404065.3. Taxonomy (NCBI): domain Eukaryota; kingdom Viridiplantae; phylum Streptophyta; class Pinopsida; order Pinales; family Pinaceae; genus Pinus; species Pinus taeda. Next base: position 7,569 of record APFE030070039.1, on the reverse strand, counting down.
CTACCAGGTCAGGAGAGGGCTCTCTCCGGGTCAATCTCAGTGGATTATGATCACTAAGATCTTGAGATCAACTAATATAGATACTGATCTTAGGATAGGTATAGGTACAAAGGAGTTTGATTGAATAAATTGATGATTTTGTGGGCTCTGAGGGAAAGGCAAATCTTGGGTGCAAGGAATGAGGCTCAGTCTTGCAGGGATCTCAATGGGGCAAGGTAGGCAACTGTATTTGGAACACTAAATCAAGTGAGATGGATGGATCAAACATAGGAGGAGTTGAAGAGGGCACGAGAATCCATGGATCCTCTCCAAACAGTTGAAAACATCAAAAACTAAAGCAAACTTCAAGTAGAGCACTGCAAATTTCAATGTATTCTACTTACGCTCTTGTTTGATTTAGCTGAGAAGAAATAAGAGAGAAATGATTTACATAACACATGAATAAATTCAAAAATACATAACAAAGCACTATACCAAAACAAATTCCATGGGGATTCCAAAGAGTACTGCAAATCCTGGTCTCAATTCCTTAGCCAAAATGCTGATATGAATGTACAATAAAGCTCCTTACTTTCTCAAGAGTCCAACCATGCTAATGACTAAAAAAACACATAATATAGACAAATCATAGCTCATCCTTGCCTCTAGGGGTCGAGCTCACATGTTTAGGGGCTGATTCAACTGATTCTAAACTAGGAACTAGAAATTAGGCAATGAAACAACTTGCCTCTAGAAACAAGGGAACTGATTCATTCAATTTCAAACAACCTTTTAACTGATGAATCTACCTATCCAAGTGAAAATTAAACATATTCACATCATGATCCATCAATGTACATGAAATTACATCATAATTTGACAATAAGAAAGTGAAAAAGTCAAACTGTCCAAAACTGGGCAAAAAACAGAGCAAAACTTGGTCAAACTGACAATTTTTCCTCTATGTGCCGTGCCTGTTTGGACCCACTTTTGGAGGCCTTCCTGATGTCCAAATTAGCTCCAAGTGTGCTTGTTGGAAAGGCTTACCTATCTATTTTCCATCCCAAGTAGAATTTTGCAATTTGTCCTCCATTTTTCTTGTCAAAAATGAAATCTCCCAAGGCTGCTTCCTGTGTGTGAAAATAGGGGCAATGAGGTCATTTTTTGAGTGTTTTTGACACTTTTGAGGGCTCAAAACCTGCCCAAATTTCTTGGCCATGAACAAGAAAGAATAAATTTTCATGCCAAACCCAAAATTGCTGAGTTTTTTGAATTTGGAGTCTCCTAGCAAAAGTGAGCGCCATGTGGCGAGGCGCATAGGGTAGAATTTCCTGTTTTTTGTGCCAAAATTTGTCAAAATGCAAAACTGCCCCAAATTTCTTGAAATTTGGGCTGAACCTTCTCTATCAAGAGCTATGCTGGGCCAAGGAAGCCTCGGCCAATATCTGAAGTCAATCATGCTTCTTTTGCCTCTTTGAAGCCTTCTTCAATTTTGCCTTTAAATTCCTAGTTTTAGCCTTGCAAACTTTGTTCCTCGCCATGTAGTGAAAGGCCATGTGTCTCAGCAAGTTTTTCTCATTGTTGGCCTTCTCCAACAATCTCTCTAAGTGTATGTTGACTCTCCTCTTGCTCTAGAGAAGTAAACTCCACCCTCCTTCTTTGGGCAACTTGGCAGTTCTCCCTGATGTTTTGTAACTCCATGATTGTGTGCTGATCTTCAAGCTGCTTATTCCTCTGCTCCAAGTATTTTATGATCCACTTAGCCCTCTCCAATTTGAGGGGCAAGGCCTTGATGTCTGCCTGCTGCTCTTGGATGATATCTTTGAGACTTGTGCTTTGTGGGCCCATGTCCATATCATCATCCTGAATAAGAATAAAGTCCCACTCACATAAAGGCCCCTCATCCTACATTGGCCTCTTGCCTTTGTCCTGAACCTGTGGTGCTGATGTCAGAAGCGAGGCCCCTTCCACCCCAGGTGGAGATAACACAAGCTTTGCTTTTGCAAACAACTGCTTGGTGCCCTTCTGATAAGTAATAAACATTGACATACTGGCAACCAGTGTCTCGTGACACTCATGCTGACAAGAAGGTCCACCTATCTCATGTAAAGCCTCTGATGGTCCCCGAGGAGCTGTGAAAAACTCACGGGAGATGAAGTCCTCCCAAGAGATACCCTGTAAGCCAAGCTAATGGATGACCATAATCTTGATGAGAGAAAAATGCTAAATATTGTTGAACTTTTGCTAGGGAGTTTTGTGTTGCACTAGAGTAGTCATCCTTTCGATATTTCAGCACATGAAGTAAGGGATGTTCATCATCAGTAGCCTGGTAAAATGCATGAGCAGCCTGATATGATATGCATATAAATGAGAGAACTGACCTTCACAGCTGAAATACTTCATGATCAATTTCATTAAAGGAGCATATTCATCTTTGAGGTATCGAAAAGGAAACACTCTCTTGAGCTGCCTCAAAAATCTGGGCTTAATGTACGGTTCATAATGTTGCCGGTCAATTTTCTACCTCTTGTTCCATGGCTCTCCAATGTTAGGTATGTCGATTGCTAATGAAATGGATTTTGGTGTTAATGTGAAAGTGACACCAGCTAAAGTGGCTTGATCACCATGTAAATGCAGCACAAATAGACGAGCCGACTCATGATGAAACTGAATGTTAGCAACCTTCTCGCAAAATTCATAACATGACTGATGTTGGAAACAAGAGATGGCAAGAGGGCAGGCATGTAACTCAGCAAGAGTGGTTGGTTCTTCTCTGATATGTTTGCCACCTATATGAGGCCTCTTGGGTGCATGTCCCTCTGTAGGTGAGTCACTTTGGGTCTCCTCTTCATAATCATATGAAAGATTAGATGCCATGTCTGTGGGTAAATAAACTGTCTTGGAGAAGTAGGTGCTGATATGTCAAACTGTCTTGAACTGTCTTTGGTGATGTGTTGGACCTCTGCCACTAAGGGAAAACAATGAAATGAGGGATTATGGAGGGGGAATTTAGAGAAATAGGGAAGTAGGGAATGATTTAGGAGGGGCTAGGGTTTGGGATTTTAAGTATGAGACTAGGGTTTAGTGCATTTGGGATTTTGGGAAAGGGAACTTGGGATAGGGGATTAGTGAATTTAGGGGGTAGGGGAACTTAGGAAATAATGAAATCAATGAAAAGATGGGTAAGGGAGTGATGGGGGAATTTAAAGGATTGACTTGGTAGTAAAACAGTTAATCAAAACCCTAGGCAACAATTTTCTTCGAGGAATTTGAAATGGTAGGGTTTGATTTCTTTAAACATTCACCATTCATCAACCACCATGAAACAAGCACCAAACTTGGATAAAAAACAATGATGGAGGCTCTACCTACTTGTACCAAGACAAATCCATGTGTTTTGGGCAATTTGAGCAAGTTCTGGCAGTTTTTGGGCTCTTTGGCTGTGTGTGTTGTGCATCCAACCCAATGCGCCATGCCCAGCGTATGCGCTGCGCCCGTGCTTTTTTACATTGTAAAATGCAGCCCAATGCACCGCGCCTGGTGAGTGCACCATGCCTCCTACCTAGTGCGCCGCGCCAGTCAACTTGGAGCGATTTTCACCCAAACTTGTCATTTGCTCACCAAAATGCAGCCCAATGCGCCGCGCCTGGTGAGTGCACCATGCCTCCTACCCAGTGCACCGTGCCGGTCAACTTGGAGCGATTTTCACCCAAATTTCTCATTTGCTCACCACAATCACTTTCCTTTGTTTTCTCTTTGCTCTTGGAGTGCAAATGAGCTTTAAACATTTGGAGAAATGATTTATACATGGATATTTTCAATTTGAATTTTGCCAAACCCACTTTCATAATGTTTTGCAAATGACTTTATTTTCAAACTCTGTTTTTTGGACTTTTTCACTTCATTTAAACTTTTTGATGAACTAAATGACCTGAGCTTTCCTTGTTTTGTAGGTGTTGGAACTACTGGGGCTCAGGAAAGAAACTAGGGTGCAGATGGAGTGATACACAATGAAGAAAGCAAAATTTCATGATTTTTGTACAATAAAGGAAAAATACTCTGTTTTTTACTCAAAATAGAGTTTTGAGGAAAAACACATTTTCGAACACTTGATGATGAATTTTATTGATGCTGGAACCTCCTCGTGACCTGTTGGTTGTTATTAGACACTTTGAAACATTTTTTTGACGAAACCCTAATGAAACCATAGACCTAATTGACAATGAAAACCCTAAAAATACCTTTGCAACCTTTAAGACAAAAAGAAGACTATATATGCTTTTGATGAGCAAACATGAACCAGCAGGTAAATGACATGAGGGAAACTGTAGGAAAGCCACTCCCATTAGATGATCCATGTGCCTAATGGAATGCAGATGACTAGGTGGGACACCTAATATGAAATGCAACAAGAGGATTTGATCTCTGACGGAGGGATGAAGATACCAACACTAACATTGGCTCTAATGGGGATGGTAGCTCCTTGGAGGTGCCAAGAACTATAGATCTCTAGGAAAGCAGGTAGTGCCTTCGTCCATTAGGAAGTGGAGTCAATAACTTCGACAAACCAAAACCAAACTTTTGACTCAAGACTCATAGTTGAACTGACTAATCCAAAACTGAAACAAGACTCTCAAAAGTTAAAACTGGACACTCAGCTGAAACTATCTTTAAACTGACTGAAACAAAAAATGACTCAAGACTGACTTAACTAAAACAAGTATTTACAAAGATTTTAAATGGCAGCAGACCATCGAGATTTGAGAGCTTCAAATCATGATGACAACCACTTGTCTACTGATGAAATATGTATAATCATGTGTAGTGAGCGTTCCAATGTAACCAATCCAGTAGATGGCTACATACTGAAATTTTGCTCTCACTTTTCTCAAGCAGGTAGAACGATGTAAATGTAGGCAACTCACAATAACCACTGAAACCAAGGCTTATGATAATGAACTTGGCAACATTTACCTTTTCTAATGCTTGCAAAAGAATGCCAAAGGGATCTTGAAAATCCTGAAGCACTAGCTTGTCTTGAGATCCAACAACAAAAACACAAGTACTCCCTTCATTATGATCTGAAAGAACAATTGATTGTTGAGTGATAGGAAGGCATAGAGAGGGATAAGCTTCTACCATCTGAGTGTTAGCTATAAATTCCTCGACCATGAGAAATTCTGGCATATTTTCTCTCTCAGGCTCATATTCCTCAACTTCATGGTCTAGGTCATTCTTAAACAGAAAACAATCTTTAAGATTATCAAACATGACAGCCTTATCATCTTCATGAAAGAAAATATTATCTCTTCGCTGATCCATAAATCTAATTTCAAGACTATCATCATTTTCAAAAGAAGAAGAAGTTTCACCAACACCCTCTTGACCATGCGCACACTGCAGACCTGCAATAGCTTGGGCTGGAACCTGACCTTTCAGGAGTAGATCTATTTCATATTCAGGCAAAGGAGTTAATACTTTTTGTTTTCTTTTGCTCAAGCAATTATTGTCTTCTTGAAATAACATGAAAAAACATGAAAAACCTGAATGACAATCCTCAATTCCCTAGTCTTTTGAAATTTGAAAACATTGTTGATCATCCTCATATGACATGGCAATCAAATTATCATTTATCATTGAGTTATCGAAAGAAGATTTTTCACTTACTTGAACAAAGATCTCATCTTGTTTTTCATGAAATGGATGGATTACCTCCTCATGAAGGCTTTGGTCAATAACTTTCTCTTCTTCATTCCAGATGATCTCGACAGCAGAGCTCTCCTTCATGGGATTCAACACAAGGTAGTCTACATCATCACAATCTGAATCTAGATCTGAAATAGCTGACTTGAATTTATCACATTCTGAAATTGAAACTTGACTTTCATGCATGTTGTCTTCTTCTATGGATAGATCTAAAATAAAACCTTCTCTTTCATCATTTTTCATTGTGCGAAGATCTTGATCCTGCTGCAAAGTTTCCTGAGCATCCTTTAAGTTCTCTTTATGCTGCTGAAATGGATTTTCGTATAGAGCCTCCATGATCTCATCATCCATGAAGTCATCATCTTTATAAACTTTCTCAAGATGTTCAATAAAACTATAAACATGTTTGCAACAGTTCTGAACCAAATTTAATGATGGATAAGATTCTTTATACCTTTCAAAGAACATGGTATGAAAATCCTTTAAATAGTAAATACAAGCAGGCGACAAACTTTCATACCAAGATTGGGCTTCACCTTCCAGAGTGGCCATGAATATCTTCATCAAGCAATCTTTAGGAAAATCAACCTTCAACTTGTGAATATGTATGTGAAATCTAACCAAATGTAAAGCAACATCCTTCCTATCATCATCTTTAAACGTAGGCAAATTCCTTTGCCAGTATACCTTAGGAATTTTATTGGGAAAACCTGGAATGTGATATCGGCTAATGGGAGCATACCTTCGATCAGCGAAACCATTTTGATAACAATGAGTTCACCAAGAAATTCTTCAGGCTATTGATTTTTGAAGGGTAGAGTCACCATAAAAATTCTGAACCTTAGGATTCCTCGACACTAGAGTCGCCAGGTGAATGATTTCAGCCTTCCGGTGTCTGATCGTTCTCCACCATCAACAATCAGATTTGAACTTGATACATGTTACTGGGGCAATTTGCAAGTTAGATGTTCAGCTTATAAGACTAGATTGGATATTGACTGAAGCAACTTTTATCTACTTATGCACTCGCAAAGCAATGTGCATTTTGAAGGCTTCCTGGCATAACTTCAGGCTCTTTCTGTATTTTATAAAGCATGAACACTAACAAACAAATAAGCTTTTCTTCCCCAGTATGGTCACCACTATGTTAGGGCCTAGATTTACCTCAGGCTGAAAAGGTAGGATCCAGGGCCAACATCAAACCACGCTCAGCCTGGTAGCTAGCCGTACCAGGTCAGGAGAGGGCTCTCTCCGGGCCAATCTCAACGGATTATGATCACTAAGGGCTTGAGATCAAATAATATAGCTACTAATCTTAGGCTAGGTATAGGTACAAAGGAGTTTGATTGAATAAATTCATGATTTTGTGGGCTCTGAGGGAAAGGCAGACCTTGGGTGCAGGGAATGAGGCTCAGTCTTGCAGGGATCTCAATGGGGAAAGGTAGGCAACTGTATTTGGCACTCTAAATCAAGTGAGATGGATGGATCAAATGGAGGAGGAGTTGAAGAGGGTAAGAGAATCCATGGATCCTATCCAAACAGTTGAAAACATCAAAAACTAAAGCAAACTTCAAGTAGAGCACTGCAATTTCAATGTATTCTATGTAGGTTTTAATCCCGTACAGAAATTACCTGCATACGAATTCTAAATCACAAGAAAATAAAAATGCGAGAGCATAACCCATAAAACACATATACACAGAGATTTCCCACTGGATCTCAAAACGAGACTACCAGCTTGATTTTTCATTATATTCCTTTCAATGTTACAATACATATTTATACATGCCGAAGCATCCAATACCATGGACCGAAAACCATCCATCCAAAACTATGGACCGAAAAACCATAGGTAGGTTCGCCCAACCTAATATAGGGTCCAAA
>APFE030070030.1:0-15847 GCA_000404065.3 Pinus taeda | reverse complement strand
CCATGGTATTGGATGCTTTGGCATGTATAAATATGTATTGTAACATTGAAAGGAACATAATGGAAAATCAAGCTGGTGGTCTCGGTTTTGGGATCCAGGGGAAATCTCTGTGTATATGTGTTTTATGCGTTATGATCTCGCATTGTTTATTTTCTGTGTTTTAGAATTTGTATGTAGGTAATTTCTGTACGAGATTAAAACCTACAAACACTACATCTCAAAGAGGTCAAATTCGTAGAGAGTTTCATGGATTTTATGGTGTCTTCAACCAAAGGGATGTGGTGCAATGGGAGGATAAATCAGAGGATTCACAGGTTCTTCTGGTCCTTTGTCCTTTAGAGGAATATTTGGATAAAGCTAAGGACAAGAGTGGAAATTGGATTTGAGGTTTCAATACACAGAGATGAGTCAGGTTTTGGGGGCAAGAATAGAGGCAATAGACTGAAAACAAGTAAGAAGACATTGTCGTTGGCGAGTGAAAACGTCGGAGTTTAGCCCAACAAACCTGTAACAAAGCAATAACAGTAACAATGCATGAATTTAATAACTTGCTAATGAGTGAAAGGGAGGTTTATTATAACAGTGTGGTTTTTCCATTGAACATAGCATGGGTCCATTGGATTAACAGCTAAACCATTTAATGCTTAACGACTTAATTTTGGAGGGAGAATATGTAATTGGTGGAGTTAATAGGCAAATGATGTGGCGAAAGGTGAGTGGCAGGAGCGCAACGGGTAGGAGAGCGATATTGGGAGGCAAAAAAACAATTTTTTTTTTGGGCAGGGGGGAAGCGTTTATCAGTTTTTCCCAAGGGGGGTATGAAAAGCTATGGTGTTGACACATAGGGGTGGGCGTGGTTTCAAATACCACCCATTTCAGACCCCCGCCCCCAATGATAAAGTTTGGATGGTGATGGGGGGCCAAAATGCTATGTGGGCAGTTGGATCTTGGGAGATGGACAAAGATGAGGTGAGAGGTGGCGGAGAGTTAGTGTGAGGTGATAGGTTGTTCGGCGGGGTCGGGAAAATAATTTAATGAATGGTGGGGAATATTTGCAATGTATGAGGGGGGTAATAAACCTAGGAATAGGGGATTGATACACCAAAATTGTAGTGTCCCTTATTGGTGAGATAGATTTGATGACACTTAGAGAGGGTGATTTTGAGATAATGATATAATATTATGCGTGAGAAACTTATGTACATGTTGATATGATATAGACCTGGTTTTGGTTACCTAGTTGTTGTGTGCTTAGGATAATATCTATGGTTGTGTGTATAAGAAATGATTTTGGCTAAGAACATATTATCAATGTCTTCTCTTTTGGTATCTTAGTTTGGCAATATGTGTATGACATGGATGTTGATTCAAGATTGAGACACATAGATCCATGGATGATCATCGTTATGTGGAACATATGGTTAATTATGATTTATGGATGATACATGATTTATATGATTATATATGTTTAATATTGTAATGAGCAAGATGTGGCAGGTACATAGTTATTTGCAAACAAGGATGCTCAAATTGTAAATGTCTGTGGAAGTCATGATACATGATTTTTATGATTTTATATGCTTAATATTGTATTGAGCAGGATGTGATATGGAACGCGGTTATTTTCAAACAAGGATGTTCAAATTTTAAATGACTGCGGAAGTCATTTCTCTAAAACCAAAATGGTTGTGGAAGTCATGCACAATATTTGGTAAAATGTGAATAAGTTAAATTATGAAATATATTTATTCCTTTGATCTATGAGATTGTGATGTGTGTAGGTCTTGGAACAAGGCCCTAACAATGAAGCATCATATGGGTATGAGCTCACAATCAGTACCTTAAGGTGAAGCATGGAGTTTCAAAGTAGAGTAAATGAGAAGCCATGGAAATTAGGGTGAGGAGTCCTAAATCCATGAAAGATAAAGACTTGGAGACTTGTATCTATAATAAGATGTTTAGGGCATGGAGTCCTGAAAATTTAAAAAGATCAAGGTGTGGAATCTGCGATCTTTAGAGTAGATTAGAGTGCAAAGTCCTCAATCTACTAAGGCATGGAGATGCATGCAATAGGGGTATAGAATCCCTATTCTACGGAAGAAAAATACCACTCACGTGAAGCTCAAGGATGAATTTCCTTAACAAAACCTCTTTTCTAACAATCCTAGAGCGATTTTCTAAAGATAGAAAGTCATGTCTAGCATCTCAAGCATGACTTTCCAAAAATAGTAAATCACCTTACATAAATTGGCAATCAAGTATAGTTGAAGGAAAATCACTTAACTTATCATTAATCAATCATAATCGTTCAATCTCAAATTAATCCTAAATATTATTAATATTAATATTATCTTTTATGAGACTATGATATTATTATTAAAAGAGAATTACAAGTCACCTTCATCTCCTCAATCACTTCACACCTATCTCCTTGATGACTCTCATAGCTCTATGTAAATCTCTCTCTTTTAATAATACATTACACTCTATTTTATGCACTCATAAAATAATGGCATATTCCTCTTCAATTCATTAAAGACATGTCATAAAAGATTCCTCTTACGCTCTCTTTAATGCATAAGTTACACTATCCTTAACTAAGTCATGCATACCTCTCCTTAATGGCATGAGTTACACTCCTCTAAATGGAATACAATGCATGCATATTACTCCTCCTTTATGACAAGAATTTGTTGCTCCTCCTATATATGTGTCCCATGTATTCTCACTTAGGGTGATAGAGGTGCATTGTGATACTAAGAGTTGGATAGATTTGAAAAATATTATGAGAGTGAGAGACATGGAGAGTAGACAATTGCTTTCGAAACAATTTTGAAATTCATAATCTAAATTACTATGTAGCTCTACTTGGTGGAGTTGACCATGAGTGGTGTTGGGAGGAAGTGAAATTTATCTTCCTCAGCTTGCCTTGGATATCTCTCTACTGCTATATTTTGGTATTTTTTGTGAGCTCTTACAACTTGAGGGTTCCAGGGGGAGAATTTCTTCTTGGATATGGTTGGGAGGAAAACCAGATGGTTCACAATGAGTTGGTAAGGATATTGGAGCAGGAGCACAATCTCATTGGAGCTGGAGCATATTCCCATCTTTTTGGAATTGTATAAATACACTGCCAGGTGTGTTCATAAGCATTCTTGAAATTTTAGTTTATTATTAATTTAGAAGTGTTGTAAAACTTTAAAATTCATTGGAAATTGCTACTGTTGAATGTTTATGAGATATTTGCAGATTTATTTATGAGCTAACCAATAATGAATGAAAATTGTAGTTGAGAATGTACATGCAAGAGGATTAAAACAATAATGTGTTGCCAAAGTTTTAATTTCTTTTTATAATGAATTTTTGTCCATTGGAGGTCGTCATGGGTTGACTAAAATACCATATTATCATAAATTTGATTTTTTTTCTCGATGGACAGCTGTAGATGAAGTTTGCACACTAAGTGTTTTAAAAAGTGATAAATGAGATAGTAGGAATGTTTATTGTTATTGTTTTAATAAATCACATCTCTGGAATGTTCTGTTTCTTTTCCGCTCAACATCAGGGGGTATCTGTGCCATTTAGCCATTTAACCCCTCATTTGATTCCAAAAAAGTACTTTTCTAAACCGAGATAAAAAATATGGGTGATTTTATAGATTGTTGTTGTTAATTATATGCGTCTGTTTTCGATTTTTTGATGAAAAAATAAGATTGTTTAGTCCTGGTTTTAAGATGCCAACATTTGAAGTTTCAATTTCAGAATTTTCTGAGCTGAATAGGTTGAAGAAGAATCTCAAATTCATTGTGACTTTCTGTGGTTGGTTTATCATAAGAAAATTTTAACATGGGAAAACATCAGGAACAGAGGGGTAAAGGGGCCTTCCAGATGTCGGCTCTGTGAAGAGAAGGAGGAGACCATGGAACACATTCTTAACAGCTGCTCCTACACCACCTGGTTGTGGGATTCTTTCTCCACCATTTTCCATCAAACAGACAGGGACATGAGAAGTATCACAAATACCCTAATAAAGTGGAGAGGTAACTTTTTGGAGAATGAGTACCTTAACTTAGCCTGGGCCTTAACACCAAGTTTCATTATTTGGAATGTTTGGAAAGAAAAAAATAAAAGAATTTTTAAGAACGAAAAGGTTATTCCTCTAGGACTTTTTGATCTATTCCTAAAACAGCTCAGGGAGACTGTGAGTATCTCAGTTCACAATCTCCCTAAAAATCCCCCCTCTGAGGTTGAGCTCAGAACTCTTAGACAGCTGGGAATGGAAGGAATTATTCCCCAAGGACTGAGCAAGAAGAACATAATTATTGAGACAGAGAAGGACTTCTGGCATCCTCCTCCGAAAAGCTATCTAAAATATAATATCGATGGGGCTTCAAAAGGAAACCCGAGATCAACAGGTTTCAGAGGAGTTTTAATAGATGATAAGGGCAGTATCATCTTTATCTTTCACTATCATTTGGGACGAGCCACAAATAATATGGCAGAATTAATGGCTATGGAACAATGTCTTGAGTTTCTGATCCAGTACCATGTTTCAAATGTCATTGTTGAAGCAGACTCAAAGATCACCATTAAATCTGTGAAAAAAATCAATGGTGGATCTCGACTAGAGAAAGTCTCTACATATTGGAAATTAATACAGGTCTAACAAAGAATCCACGTTCACCTCCAGAAGCTTCAAACGGTGAGTTTCAATCACGTTCGTAGATCGGCCAACAAACTTGCAGATCTTCTTACCAATCAAGGGGTGAATAATACTGATGGCAAAATGGCGAAAAAGTGGCAGGAAACACCACAAAATAGAATAAAAGTTCTTTGCGAAGAACAAGCCACAAAAGATAAAGAAATATTCAGAAATCAGGCCAGGATGACTAGCACGGATTGAGTTCTCCAGTCAGTATTCGTTTTCCTTCCAGCATGCCATGGTTGACAGAAAAGCAAATTTTGGTTTCATTTTACCCTGGAGGCAGTCGGAAGGGATGCACAGTTCTTTGATTGAAAAGGTGCTAGGTCTTTTCCCACAAAAGTACCTTAACGGAGTTCGGTTCTGTAGCAGGAACATTCAAATTGCAGGGTTCATTTTTCAGGCTGCCGGATGTCTTCCCCTTTTCTGTTTTCGGGCTCGACAAACTTGGCTTGCACGGTTTTTTGGTGATCGCGCATTTCATCAGTGTTTAATGGTTTTGTTATTGTGGGAGCAATTCCATAGAGCTTGTTACACGTGGCAGGTGGTAGACTATGAAACCACCTTTGATCGCGCACTATTCCTCGGTAGTGTTAGGCCATGCGATTTGATTTCTGGCCGTTGGATCCGACGCCCTAGATTAACGATTGGGATCGATCATGCTGTTGTGGGGCTAGGTGGGCTCTGTCCTCTCTTTCGTTTTGGAGCTCTTTCCCACTCTTTAGTGGTGTGTGGTTTTTGCGCGGTTAGTAGGGTCTATTATTGTGGGTGGGCCTAGGAGACTTTGTTTTTCCCGTTAGTTTGAGTGGGGGCTTGTCTTGCCTTTACATGTTTTTTCTCATTATGTAAGTTGATCACCTTAGCAGATTGGGGGGTCTTGATCTTTGAAAGGATTTCAGTTTCCCATTTTCTGGTTAAGGATGGGGCTTTGTACAATATGTAATTTTTCTGTTGATTTAATGAAATAGAAGGATCGACGCTTGCTTCAACAAAAAAGAAGTAACACCTCAGTGTGTTCTTCCTATTCACAACACTCCTAGATTATTTGGCATAAACATATTAGTGAGCCTTGGTATTGCACTAAGAGTGGTGCAACTCCCAAGGGCTTCTCAACTCTATTTATCAACCTGAGGTTTGTACAAACTTCTAGGTGACAATGCTATATACAAAGTAGATGAAATTCTACTCATGCCACCCTAAACTAGTACACTTGATCAATAGTGCTCCAAGACCATTCTTCTAGATAAAGCTCCCCACTAATAATCTCTTAGAGTTGCTAATGAACAAAGCAAACATAATTACATGTCGATGCCTCTTAGAGTTGCTTTCTTTTGGAGGCGGCTTGACAAGGAGGGAATATATCTTGTAGGAAATTTTTTCCTTCAACATGACCCCATTCTCATGAAACCATTATAGAGTTTTCCATCCAAATAGATCTAACTTTTCAAAATCACTGGGGCGGTTGAGGAGAAAATTTGGAATGAAACTGATGTGCCCTAGAATTCCCCAGAAGTGGACTCCAAAATTCCCAAGCACCTTCACATAATACATGGTGAGGGGAGGATGCCAACGACTCTCTTCCTTTGGTAGCCTAGGAAGAGGAGATTCCATGCGCCTAGATAACACAATGTGTTTGTCCCCAAGTAGGTGTCCCATAATTGATTAGAATGCCAAACAAAAGTGTTAATTTCCAACTCCATGAGTGTAGGATTAACTTGAACGCCTACCCCCTGCCACCAATTATGATTTTCCCTGGTGTGAAATCTCGAGGTGACATGCTTACCTTGCAGCCTGATACACCTCCCATTCAATTTCTTTGGTCTGTTTGTATCCTCTACCATGTTCACCAACATCCCTTGCTCACACAAATTAATTGTCGATCACGCAGAGTATAGAAACTGAGTGTGGCTACCTGTGCTTTGGCTTGATAGGAATGATGATGGGGTGTGTTGGTAGCTCCCTTACGTGTGTAAGCTGGTGGGAAGGAGAAAACACACCTCCCCACCTTTTTGCATCCATACCACTCCATTTGGGGACTTTGTAAAGCTAATTGTTAATCTTAATCCCACTATGTAGAAAAGGAGACAGAGGGACAAGAAAATACTCACTATTAAGTTTCCATTTGTAAATGGCCATATACTAAGGTAAAAAAAGAGAGGAAATGTAGTCTTTAATAAGCTAAATATATTGGAACCATTTTTGTATGCTCATAATTACATTCCCATAAGCTAGGGAGTGTAAATATACCATTATTTTTGTTTGTTGTCTATGGATACATTTAAGGCAAGTCTTTATGAAATATTGGAATGACTAAGCAAACACTAAATTTAAAGATTACGATATGTGAAAAACTAGTGTGTCTTCTTATTCCTTGGTGACAGAAGGAATGGGCTAACCCAAACAAGTCATAATCAAGAGCGTCAAATTTAAAGATTAAGATATATGAAAAACCAATATGTCTTCTTATTCTTTAGTAAAAGAAAGAATAAGCTAACCTAGACAAGTCATAATCAAGAGTTTAATTGCTTGCTCCATGACTAAGTTTAACAACCCTGTGAAAAACTAGTATGTCTTCTTCAGGAAGAGTGAGCTAACTTAGACAAGTCACAATCAAGAATTTAATAGATTGCTCCATGACTAGGTTTAATAACCTTGATTCTTACCTAACAAATAATAAACAAAACAAAATAATGAAAAACAAAGTCTCATTGGATATATAATTGATTCAAAATCTATTATTGGCAATGCACAATAATATTTAAATATCAATAATTGGATATGGAATTATTCAAAATTGATTTTGGGCAAAGTAGGTGGGAAACTACTTAGTTAATTGTGCATAATAATATTCAAATATTAATCATGTAGGTAGTAGGAGTGGAAGGGCCAACCATTGGACTCTAAAAGTGTGGTTGCATGATGATAAAACCTTGTTGATGGAAATGATAGGCCTTGAACTAATTAGAGGCATAAACCATCAATTATAAGAAAAAGAACATGTTAATAGACAAATTTAATTTCTTTAAAACTGGGGTGAAGGACATGGTGACAAAAACTCAAACATTCTAATAAAAACTTTGATGTCAACAACTATAGTGGGAGTAAATGCATAGCCAAAATGTACATGGAAGTGAGCATGATGCCAATAAGTCTATGTCCCATTACAAATTAGAAATAAAAGGTGCAAAACTAGTTAGAAATATTTTAAGCAACATAGATTTAAAATTTTGTAAATTTAGCATTTTACAATTACACCAATTAAAATTTAACATGATGTTTTTAGAACACTCTAGTATAAGAATAACATGATGTTTTAGAACACCCTAGTATACGGTTTCGTGGACAATCATATTTATAAAGAATAAAAATAATAAAGATAATTAAGTATATGAAGAAAACCCTAATCGAGAATAAAAAAATAAAGATAATTAAGTATAAGAAGAAAACCCTAATCGCGAATAAAAAGAGTAAAGATATTTAAGTATAAGAAGAAAACCTTAATGATATAAATAGAAATAAGAGGGGAAGAGGAAGAAGAGGTACCTCTTTCTGATTATCAGGAGAAAGATGCAGAGCTTGAGGTACGTCTTTTTGATTATCAGGAGAAAGATGCAGAGTTGAGGTACGTCTTTTTGATTATCAGGAGAAAGATGCAAAGCTTGATGATGTTCTTAGAACAATGCCCAACTAGGAAAAAGAGTAGTTGTATAAAGCGAGATGAATTATTTCTCCTAACATTCAAGGCCGAGAAAAGAATGAATGCAAAGAATATATGAGGGACTGCGACAAGAACTCCTCCTCTGAAAGCTGAAGGTAAGGTATTGAGAAGAAATTCATCTGTAGAGTAACATATGTATATTGTGATTGTGATTTGGATTTAGATTTTATCTTGACGATTGAAAAAATAAAAATCTAGATAAAAAACATTGTATTGAACTTTAGATCTACACATTCTTAACTCAGATCTATGCATTATTAGATAAACTCTAAGATCCTCATTTAGATCCATATGTATATCACATATAGAAATTCATTAAATCAACATATGTATTAATAGATTCTAGACACACCCACTATCAACTCCTTACCATAAATTTATGCCTAAAATCCACTTAAAAACTAAACCATATATAGATCTACTGAATTACACCTCATAAATTTGAACGGCTATTATCTATTGTATTAAGTCTATTATCTACTGTATTAAGTCTATAAGTTATTAGATCTCACCTGATAAAACTTCATTAAACCCCACACATAATATCATTGATGAGAAAAAGGAAAAGGGTTTCAAACTAAAAAAGGATTTCAAACTCGTAAACCCGTAGATCCCTCCCGGTGTTGAATCATGAGTATACTCGTTTTGCAGTGTTTTTTGTTTTGTTTTTAAATTAGGGAATGGCTAGGCTAGTGTAATGACTGCGCTTGTCCTTTGAAAATGAGAGTGCCATTTACATGTTTGTTAGTAAACCCTTTTCTCTCTCTGTTTACACGTTTCTATTTTTCAAAATTAGTAAGTCACTCAGAAACAATTATATGCATTGTCCATGCCTTTTATAAATTACTAATAATAAAATTCTTGCATCTGTTTTTTTTTTTTCAATAATTTTCCAAATGCATCTTCCTGATTCAAATCATGAAATTAGATCAGACATTTCTTTAGTGTGATCACCGTTTAAGTTATTTATTTAATTTTGTATATCTATTTTCTTGTTCTCTGTTTCAGGGAGTTTGAGCTGGAAAACAGAGCCAATAGAAATGCTTGAGCAGAGTCATTCCCATACAGCCCAGTACTGCTATTCCAGCGCAAGGGAATGGAGAGTCAGAAAGCACCGGAAAAAAAAAAAAAACTGTTCAAAAGCTTCCCAGTGGTTTCGTAAAGGATGGATAACGGAGATAAGATACCGAGAATCTGGCGCGACAGCACGGTCAAAGGATAAGGTATATTTTTAGCGTTCTTTGTGATGTTTTGTAAAGAAACTTAGGTCATAATGAATAAAATATGTCTCATTTTTATTTACACCAATAAAATGGTTGTTTACTGTAGTATTATGTTGAAAAATCTACCGGCTTTAGATTCCGGTTTCTGAGGGAAGTTACATTGTACCTTTTATCTGGTGAGAAACCGAAGCCGAAATATAGGTTACTGGGAAGCCAAAAATATGAAGCATTTGCTATTTGCTGCTCCACCGTCAACAAATTCATTGATTTTTAAGACTCCTGATTTAAATTCTAATCCCCAAAGAGTGCAACTCTTAATTTAGACGCAGAAAGCTCTCACGTGGCAGGGATCAATAATCTCCAATTCACGATGAGTCGTCGAGAATTGATTGAAGCACAAGGCCCTGAAACGGATTAGATGATAGCGACGCTTTGTTTGTGTTCCAATGGCTTTCTTTTGCTTATGCACAGCCTCAGCTTTTGAAGACCCGGGGACAATTAATAACTCTTGATGGGGTCACAAAGTTCGTGGAGGTAGAATTTGTTGATTTTTTTATAGTTTTCTTAACCGATAATTACTTTTAATGATATTCATTCAGTTGTATTTACATTTATCATTAAACAATTACATAAAAAAATCTTCTAATAGCAAAACAGTAAAATCATAAAGAGATAGTCAAACAAGATTTTTACCCTGAAAAAATCCATTTGGGAAAACCCAACAACCTTTTTTCGTAGAGAAATTACCCATTTGGAAAAACCCAACAACCTTTTTCCATAGAGAAATTGTTCAACTCAAACATAGATAAATCTAAATACATCTAAGTGAAACAAAAGTCAAACTTACAACCCTGGTCACACAGTCAAATTGCCTACCAGACAAGATGATCTGCTGCTGAACAAATTCGACTTTCTTCTCCTCTCAGGAAAGACTCGGTTTTGTTGCCCAGGGACATAACAAATTCGTTCTTTTATTTTCCTCAGATTTATCTTCTTTTCTGGCTCATATTTGACTTCTTCTCCGCCTCAGATGCGACTTCTTTTTCTTCTTTGCCTCAGATTTGACTTCTTTTTTACACAATTACACAGAAGATCAGTAGAATAGTAAAATCATAACGAGACAGCCCAACCAGAACACAAAATTTTTACCCTAAAAAAACTCCAGCAGAACAAAAACACAAGATCTTTACCCTAAGAAAACTCACTCACTGGGAAAAACCCAACGACCTTTTTCCTTAGAGAAATTGTTCAAGCCACCCGAGATACATCTAAGCAAAAGTCAAACTGATTGCCCTGGTCACCTGGTCAAACTGCCTACTGGACAAGACAACCTGCCGCTCAACCAATTCAGCCTTCTTTTTCTCTCAGGAAAGACTCGGTTCGTTGTTGTGTGCAAATTTGGAAATTCTTGTCGATGTCATGGAAATGTTAGCTGGAGATGCCTTACATCTATGTCAAATGTAACTAGACAAGAAGCTTGGACAGTGTTTGGAAATTTGCCTGAATATAATGCTGTTTCCTAGAATGCATTGGTTGTTAGATATTTGCTGAATGGGTATCCCAGATATTTGTAAAGGTCTTTCAAGAAATGGCAGAACAGGATGTTGTCTCATGGAATGCAATGATTGTGGGATATGTGTAGAGTTGGACGCTCTGGCACTTTCTCAGAAATGTAATTGACTGACATGGAGCCATATGTGGACAGATTTTCATGTGTGCTTCTTGCATGTGTCAATTTGGTAGCTTCGAGACGTGAAAAGCTTGCCACAAATGTATAATTAGATATGGATTTCATTCTGATGGTTTTGTGGTTGCTTTCCTTATAACGTGTCTGAAACGCAAGACCATAAATGATGCACACCAGGTCTATAATAGAAGGCCTAGATGAGTTGGGCTGTCATGAATGCAATGATCTTAGGATATGCAATGAATGGATTTGAAAACTAGGATCTCATTCGCTCGAAGAGATATTACATCATACTGGACAATGCTAAATTTGTGTGTACCTTGTCTTCTTGTATCCATGTAAGCTTGATGAAAAGTGGTTCAAAATACTTCCATTGCATGAGTCTGGATTATCACATAGAACCACAACTGGAGCACCATGTGTGCATGACTGATCTTCCTCACCATTCTGGGCACCTGAATCATCTTCTTTAAAGCTGAATGGATCCCCTATGATATAGGTTCTAGAGAGTAAGCCATCGAGGCCCTTCCTATAAACGTGTTGAGGATTAAAGCCATTGCAGTGGATTAAACTTTAAAGGACAAAACTCTCAGAACCGGCAGCCCCTTACAGAAGTGGAAGATAAACTAGAGGTCAAACATGATGACCTAACAAATGTTATGTTCTGATGCAAGTCTAGAAGAAGATAGAAGCAAATTTCTAGCTTGGGAAGAGGCATTATGGAGAGAAAAAGCTAAGGCAGAGTGGTTAAAACGAGGAGAATAAAACTCTACTTTTTTTCACATGTATGACATCAATGGCCTTGTTGATTCTGTCTTTCTTTAAAGATGTTGTTAAAGTGCGTGTGGATCACTACAAGAAAATCTACAAGAAGCCAGATAAGTTGAATATTCTGAAATTTTCCTATACATCTCCTTTCGAACAGATTGCTCTTAGATGAGCAAAATGATTCACTCAATGCCCACGTCAGTGAAGAGTATCTTTAAAAGGTATAAAAACTCTTTTCAAGGTGATAAATCTTTAGTCATAGATGGCTGGACCATTGAGCTTTTGGAAGGTTTCTTTAAAGAGATAAGGGAATACTTGTTACTAGTTGTTGAAGAACCAAGATCCATGGGGAATGACTTTCGTTCTTTCAACTCCACCTTCATTGCGAACAAACTCAATATGAATAAGCTCCTTCTCTTTCACGCAAATTGGCCCATCTCATTAACGATTATGTAGTGCCAAAGTAATAGCCTGAAGGCTATCATCTCTGATGAGCAGTTTGGTTTTCTTCCAGGAAGGCAGATTTTTGATATGGTGGGAATTTCCCAAGGTGCTCCACACTATTAAATCAAGGAATACTACCTCCTCCGTCATCAAGTTGAATCTCTCAAATAGATATGATAGAGTGGATTCAATTTTCTTAAGATTGTAATTGATGCTTCACATAGGGTTTGATATCCACTTTGTCAATTGGATAGGTAAGTGCATATTCACAATATCATATGTTGCCTTATAAATGCGTCAACCTTATTTTTTTCCAGCCATGGAGAGGATTTAGTCAAGATGCGCCCTGTCACTTTTACTCTTCTTATTAGTGCCAAAGGTTCTCAGTAGAATTTTGAAGAGTCTAAACGAAGAATGACAAATAAAAGTAATTCAAGTGAACAAAGAACTCACTATCACCCATATACTCTTTGTATAGGATATTATGGTTCTTTCCGGGAGACAAAAATGATAGGAAATGTTCTTCTTCAATGCTGTATAGCTACATGAATAAAGACCTACCTTTAAAATTCAACCTTAACGTTGCACCAGATTGATCGTCCAACTTCTATTAGAATTAAGATTTTGTTTCTATTTAAAGTTACAGAATTTTTAAAGTTACAGAATTTGAAGAGACTACAAAGTATTTGGGTTTTCACTTGAAGGAAAATAACTACTACAAAGACTGGCTATGGCTATTTTTAAAGACTGAAAAAGGGTCATTTTCTAATATAACAGGTGGATATTCATAAGAGGGAGTCTGACCCTTGTTAAAAGCATGTTTGAGGTCACACCTATTTATCAGGCGTCTTTTCCTTCAATACCCACAGACATACTAAACAAGATAATGAAAATGTGCTCCAGGTATGTTTGGGCAGGAATGAGAGAATATGGTGGCATACTTTTAGTTAAATGGAAAACACCATTAAGGCCTAAGAAGTAGTGAAGCTGGGGATTCAAAGTTTTCTCTCCATTTTTAGAATCGTTGGCTACAAAGGTAATGCGGAGAGTCCTCTTTATTGAAATTTTGTGGCAGAGTTTGATGAAGTGGAAATATATTGAACCATCAATCCTGGAGGACTGGATACGATACCCTAGAAAATCGATTTCTGGATGATCTATAGTATGGAAAGAGGTACTAAAAGTCTTCTCAATCATTGGTGATCGTCTTTCCTAGCTAATTGGAAACGGACAGAAGGTCCATATTGGAACGAACTGATTCATGGATAGGAGGCCTCCATATGTCAAGCATCTCACAACGTTTGATTGCCCTCTTACATTTCTTAAAATTGGTTTTATTTGGAAGCATTTTATTTCAGGAACAATGAGGATGCAAGCCAGGTAGGACTCAACAAGGATTTGGCACTAGAGTGGAACCGATATGTCTCTGCCCCCTAGTTGCATTATATAAGATTAAGAAATTAACCAAACAGTCTTGTATGGGTTGAAAATGAATAGGAAATGACTACAAGGTTAATCTAAGATACCTTGCAGCTCTTAAAAAAAGGAGGAAAAGGATATTTCAAACTGGCAGCATATTTGAAAGCTTTAGCCACCCTTAAAATATCATGATTTCTTACGACTTTTTCTCGAAAAAAAAAAAAATCTTTGATATGGGATATACTACAAAAAAGCTGGCAGAGTCCTCGGAGGTGCCCATTATCTATGGAAAATTATGCAAGCATCAACCAAATTTCTGTTCAATGTTATTTTACTGAAGTGGTATGTAGTGCTACAAAATCTATCACTAGTGGCAAAGGGGTACGGTATGAAGACACAGAAGAAACATCAGAAATCTGGTTGGATATCAAGAGGTAAGATCTGAAGCACATCGACGGTCGACCTCTTCCATGTTTTATTTTATGGGTGGTATGGTTAACTAGGAATGAATTCCTATTCCAAGGAGCATGTAAATAACCATACGAAATCTTTTGCAAACTTAAACGAGCCTATCTACTGTTTGAGAAACCAAAGAAGTGAAAAAGTATTGATTTGTTGTAGATCCAAGAATAGAGACATCAAGTATTCATGTGTATTTGAAGGCGCCTTAAAATATCGAGGTTCACCTTTCTGACTTCCACAAAATCAGATTTGAGTGTGTTTTGTGCAGTGGCGCACAATCACCTATGAAGAAATCAAGGTCTTATCTATTTTGATGAAATTATTCTTGGAAGGAGGACTCGGGGTCATCGATATTTATGGATAGGTGGTGGAATGGCTAAGGGGAATTAGAATGCAAAGAAATATAGATGTATTTGATAGTTTTCAACGCATGAAAGAAATCAAGTTAAGCTTCACTAAAATCCACATTCGTCACATCTATTGAGAGCACAACCATGATCCAAACAAGCTTGTTGAAAAGATCCAAGCTCTCTCCTTTTAAGACTTTTTAAGATGGGGATTGCTTTCTGAGAGGTTTGAAAAATCTATGTAATGGGTAGTTTTCATTTTTGATGATCTATTTTGGAGTTTTATGGAGGTTTAGTTTGTGAACTCTGTAACTGAGCTTATGCACCTTAATGTTTTGTCAAAAACTCATTTGTATTCCTTTTATTTTAAATAATGGAAGGGTTTATGTTATATTTCTTGGAAAAGCATTATAAATATATACAATAGAAATTAGTCATAAAGCTAGAAATCATGGATGGTACATTAAAATATGATAAAATAATATTAGGGGCATCAATTAACATGATAAAAGACACCACAATGATCCATTACATCGACTTTTATGATTCAACTGGCCTTATGGACCCATAGGACCCATTATGTTGTGATAAGGGAACAACATGCCCTCCCTCCTTAAGAGATTTGTCCTTTAAGCATTAAGATGATTTCAAATAGTAAGAATTCCTCTTATTTTTTCTTAGTGCTTTCCATGCTTAATTATCTATCCATCCATTTGTAACTATTATTGGTGCCAATCCTTGATAATCTAACGCTACTAGGTTGTTTCTTTTTATTCCATGTATTATCTTCATTTTTCCAATTTGTTGTAGTTTTTAGTTTTATCATATACTTGTTCCTTGGCTTTTGGGTAGATGAATTCCATTGGTTCTTCCATTTATTTTCGTTGAACGAGGTTACTAATATGCACTTTCCTGTATTCATTATAGGCATTCCTAGTAATGAGGATATCAATATTGTTCCACCTTTTAAGGTTTTTCTCCATCATGCACAACATTATCATTAATCTTCCTTTCTAGTATAGTACTATGCCCTAGCTTGTGTTCTTGATCTTTGATTGCGGTCACTTCTGAGATAAT
>APFE030070022.1:77811-104290 GCA_000404065.3 Pinus taeda | reverse complement strand
TTCTTCAAAAACACAACTGAGGCAATAGCAACAGAAAAATAATATTGTACTCTTACTACAAGATCTTGTAAGGGCTAGTCAAGTGGCAACAATGTTGCGAAAATAGTTGATGGAGCAGGACCTGAGTAAGCTGGAAGTTACCAAGTTAAACTACAATAAACATTTCTCGTCAAGGTACAATAAACATTGGTACAATTGAGCATATGGTAAAACAACAGTCCACATTTCGTTTCAAGAATGAACTGGAGCCAATGCAAAAAAATATAAATGTGAAGATGAGTGTTGTCCTCAACTTCAAACTTCAGATCAACCCTAGAGTCAACCCTAATCCCAAACTCTTCAGATCTGCTTTGCTTGAATTTTCATGCGCAACTATGCTGTAGAAATCAAATATGGAAAATGTTTTCAAATTTCAGTTTTTTTTCAAAACAACTCCTTGCCATGGCACATGGTTATTCAAAATCATGTGCAACTAATAAATAAACATCCATGCTACATGTGGATAATGTGATTTGAAGCCGGTGCACAATAGAAAAATCTAATTTATAAGCATTTCTAGTATATGCTCTGCCCTTGAAAATTAATATTCGAGACGAAGTTTTCTACTCTTCATATGTTGTCAAACGACATTATCGCTATCAGGTTGCCATCAGGGAAACTTCAATGGTGAGATCAAATCAACCGCGTACTTGCAAGATTTTGAGACCATGAAAAAATCTGGGCTTGTAAAATGGAAGGCTCAGGTCGTCTCACGAGTCTCTCACGGAAATTCCTAATATTCCAGGGAGTCTGATTCGCCTTCCGAGTTCACCAGTTTGCAGGAGGCTTCAACTCAGAAAGCATGTCTGTATTTGAACATTTCAAGAACCTTGCCGAAACGTGCTACAGGAAATTCGACGAACAATGCAGGTTTACCAGCTTGTCTCGTTAATCCAACTTACCACTCTAATCCACTCTGCCAGAGATCATCTTATTAATTTCAACTCGTTAGATGTCCCGAGTTTATTTACATATGAAAGTGCATTAAAATCATCTAATAATATGCTCGCAAGATTCATTTAATCTGCAATGACAAGAATAGTCCCCTGAATTTTCCAACCATTCTAATCCTCGCATATTTTCATTGCAATAAACGGGAATTCACTCAAGTTCTTGACAAATAAAAAACATCATCGGGCATCGGAGAATAGAAATGGCATTCATCATATTCAAACTCAGAAGCCCAAGCCCGGACGGAGGTCACTCGAAATCTGCGGTTCACAATGCGTATGCAGTTATCCTAGCAACTTTGTCACAACTTCTCCACAATGTCTCAAATATTGCTGGTTTGGCAGAGGAGGAATCTCGAAAGGCCTTATTAGCATCTTCAAAATTAGAACATCTTTCTTCTGGTCTTAAACTTACTGTTCAAATGATTTTTCGTCTGCATTCTGATTTCTCAGACTGCATGGTTGTGTCACCTCTTCAAGCATATATGGCTTTAATAATGCATGTCGTTGTTCGATGGAGCTCTTTCAAAGATGCAAAGTATTCTCCCAGAAAAACCAAGAATAAAGATCCAGACACTTCAGTAGCTTCATCTGCTAAATTTGGAATTGATGAGGGACTGCAAGAACTTCTTAGTTGGGCAGGGGAGCTCTTTATCATACATCATGTAAATAACACATATAAAGTTGCAACACCACCACTTCAGGGCAAGAGGAAACGAATTCACGTTCAAGGCCACAAGTCAAGGAGAAGAGGATCCTCGAAAGAAATTTCAAACGCTACAGATGAAGATACGAATGGAAAAACAGATACCAGTGAAGCAAGCAGGATTACTCTAGTTACCAGGATAGCTGCAACAATTCAACTAAAGATTAGCTTCATTATGGTGCCGACATGCTGCTACGTGAGCGGAGGCCCGTTACGTTCCGAGCTAGGCATGGGTGCAGTGCAGGAGTGGCAGAGGTAGCGTTTTCATGTCAGACTTCAACAAGCAGGCCAGCACATCGAAGGACGACAGAGCCGTTTCGCATTCCCGTTTGGACAGGTTCAAAGAAGCGTTGGATGAGAATCGCCCCTCTCACTGCAACTCGGATTTTGTGAGAATAGAGCGCCGGTATGGCAGAAAGACATGTCAGACCAGCTTGGATAGCGCTTGCGCTTGCAGTTTCAGGCAGAGGAATGTGGCATAAATAAATTGCAAAAAAAGGCCATAAGACAAATGGCTCACATTAATTTTGCAGGGCAGGAATACGCCTGCTCTGATACCATGTTAAACACACATGGGCAGCCAAACCAATAGGAAAGATAAATCATGGAGTACTATTTTATTAACAATTTGATATACATTTATAGTAGATTTGGTGACCGTTGGGATTCACATCCCAAGGTCTCTTGGACTGCTTTGTCCATTCGGCTTCCATGCTAACCCTTTAGGATTAGGTGTCCAACATTTATAGGTAATCTCATTACTCTGATTATATTTTTTTATTTTCAGTCTGAGTTATCCTATTTCTATTGCTTGAAATCACGGATTTTGCAACAAAATGGGTAGCATGGCCCTGGTCGTATGGCATATATATAATATGACAGTCATATGTTTATAAGATTGTTATGATAGATGAAATTTGTCAAGAACATCTACAATTTTTTTATTAATTGTCTTGCATTGAATTGATTTGTCAACCCAGAGCTCTAGAACAACTTTTGTGGCACCCCAAATGCATTGTCCCCTGCTCAACGCTGTGAAGAGAACTGCAGTTTACCCCTATCTCTCCACTCTGAATTACTACACACGTTCCATTTGACCTCATGCGGCAAACATGCTCTAATCGCATTCATACATTTAGTCTTCTTGCTGACATTCTGGTCCATCAATCTCATCAAGTGGGTAAGGCAGACGAGCATACTAAGAAATGTGAAACCTCGAAAGCCATTTCGCACTTGCAGTGATAAATATTATTTTGGGTGCGATTAATTTGGGATTGAGGATTTGGCTTTTACAAGAAAAATTGGGAAATGGGTTTGATTTAACTCCCTTGTCTGAAATGGTTACCAAATTTTGTCTGTTTTAGATTTATTCATGGAGATGTGAAGCCTAAAAAGTTTTTACTTGGCCAACCTGGAACTTCTGATGAGAAAAAACTCTTTCTGATAGATCTTGGCTTGGGTGAGTTTTTCAATTTTCTCGTCTATTCTTGTATAATTGTGTAACAATATGATAATCTTGTTGACTTAAATGCCTTTGGCTAGATTGATAAATGAATGCCTTTTGACTAGATTAGTATTTATCTGAAGCATGGAAAAAAAGCTTTCTGATGCTTGTTCCTGCCTTTTTTCCTTATTTCTTTTAATTTATATTTATCACATTTCATCGAAAAACTTCTCCACAACCATTTGTGTATTGTCATCCACGCTAATGATTTTCTATTCCCAGCGTCAAAGTGGAAGGATACATCATCAGGTCATCATGTTGATTATGATCAACGGCCTGATGTCTTCAGGTTAGTTTCTTAGCTTTCGCATGACAGTACTTAAGCTTGTTATATTGTATTTAGTTTTATTCATTTCCATTTATCTGGTTTTATTTTGTGTATTGGATTATATTAATTTTATTATCTTGTAAATGTCCATGTTTCTATTCAGAGGTACTGTTAGGTATGCCAGTGTACATGCTCATCTTGGGAGAACATGAAGTAGACGAGATGATCTAGAGTCTTTAGCATACAGTCTAATATTCCTTCTTAGGGGCAGGTTGCCTTGGCAAGGTTACCAGGTACATTTATAAATTATGTTGTTCTCTGACTTGTTTTGTGGAGATTCACATTCAACGTTTTGTCTTATTGCATGTTTTTTCCCTTGTAGGGTGACAACAAGGGCTTTCTTGTTTGTAAAAAGAAGATGGCAACTTCTCCCAAAATGTTTTGTGACTCTTGTCCAGTTCCTTTCCGACAATTTCTTGAAGCAGTCAGAAATATGAAATTCAATGAAGAGCCAAATTATCAGAAGCTTATTTGCCTTTTTGAAGGCATTCTTGGAGCAAATATTTCAACAAGGCCAATTAATACAGATGGAGCTCAGAAGTTCCTATCTCATGTGTGGCCCCAAGTCTCTTCAGTCAAAGTCCCTTAAATCATTAGAAGAACTTGTCTGATTTTTTGGACGTGCTTAGAATATTGGATAGATTCAAAGCAATTCTTTGAAGTCATGGAAGTGTTTGGAAGTGTCATGAGTTGTGGATGTACTTGGAGAAACAACTAGATTTAAGCTCTTTAAAGTCCTTATGATTTTACAAGTTATAAACATTGAAGTATTACAAGTTCCATTCAATTGCTTGGTTGGTGTTGATGTTTAAATTTGTCTTTCTGTTTCAGGTATTTATTGCCATTTTTATTCATGTTAATGTGTGTTTAAGTTCAAATTTTATGTTAAAATAGGGTGGTCCAAAACATGTCGATGATGATGAGCAACCCAAGAAGGTTCGAGGTGGAACTCCAGCAACTCAATGGATATTAGTTTACAATGCTCGACAACCTATGAAACAGAGGTAATGCTTAAAAAACTAAGAAATGAGGAGATTGAGATTTTTATCTTTATTGTCAGTGGTCACTTATCAATGTAGCAGAAATTGTCTTAGTTATTGATATATTCATGTATTAGATGTACAAGAAAGCAATAACCATATGTCAATGATGGAGGTTAGAGTAGAATAGAGTATTATTATGGGATGATATCCCACCAAAGGAATATGCCACCATAGAGAAGATATTTTAACAGTTCTAGCAGTAAAAGGGTAATGCTTATGTGGGTCAACCCTATGTAGGCTTTCCTCATTTAGTAATCTAGTGCATGGTCAAAAATAACCTCTGAAAACCTCTTTATAATGCAGCCTGAACAATTTAAGAGCAGAGAAACCATCATCTCAACAAAGATAGGAAGAACCATTTGACCTCATGCAACAAACATGCTCTGATCGCATTCATACATTTAGTTTTGTTGCTGACATTCTGGTCCATCGTTCTCATCAAGTGGGTAAGGTGGACGAGCATACTAAGAAATCTGAAAACTCGAAAGCCATTTCGCACTTGCAGTGATAAATATTATTTTGGGTGCGATTAATTTGGGATTGGGGATTTGGCTTTTACAAGAGAAATTGGGAAATGGGTTTGATTTAACTCCCTTGTCTCAAATGGTTACCAAATTTTCTGTTTTAGATTTATTCATGGAGATGTGAAGCCTGAAAAGTTTTTACTTGGCCAGCCTGGAACTTCTGATGAGAAAAAACTCTTTCTGATAGATCCTGGCTTGGGTGACTTTTTCAGTTTTCTCGTCTATTCTTGTATAATTGTGTAACAACATGACAATCTTGTTGACTTGAATGCCTTTGGCTGGATTGATAAATGAATGCCTTTTGACTGGATTGGTATTTATCCAAAGCATGGCAGAAAAGCTTTCTGATGCTTGTTCCTGCCTTTTTTCCTTATTTCTTTTAATTTATATTTATCACATTTCATTGAAAAACTTCTCCACAACCATTTGTGTATTGTCATCCACGCTAATGCTTTTCTATTCCCAGCGTCAAAGTTGAAGGATACATCATTAGGTCATCATGTTGACTATGATCAATGGAGTGATGTCTTCAGGTTAGTTTCTTAGCTTTCGCATGACAGTACTTAAGCTTGTTATATTTTTTTTAGTTTTATTCATTTCCATTTATCTGGTTTTATTTTGTGTATTGGATTATATTAATTTTATTATCTTGTAAATGTCCATGTTTCTATTCAGAGGTACTGTTAGGTATGCCAACGTACATGCACATCTTGGGAGAACGGGAAGTAAACGAGATGATCTAGAGTCTTTAGCATACAGTCTAATATTCCTTCTTAGGGGCAGGTTGCCTTGGCAAGGTTACCAGGTACATTTATAAATTATGTTGTTCTCCGACTTGTTTTGTGGAGATTCACATTCAATGCTTTGTCTTATTTCATGTTTTTTCCCTTGTAGGGTGACAACGAGGGCTTTCTTGTTTGTAAAAGGAAGATGGCAACTTCTCCCAAAATGTTGTGTGACTCCTGTCCAGTTCCTTTCCGACAATTTCTTGAAGCAGTCACAAAATGAAATTCAATGAAGAGCCAAATTATCAAAAGCTTATTTTCCTTTTTGAAGGCATTCTTGGAGCAAATATTTCAACAAGACCAATTAATACAGATGGAGCTCAGAAGTTCCTATCTCATGTGCGGCCCCAAGTCTCTTCAGTCAATGTCCCTTAAATCCTTAGAAGAACTTGTCTGATTTTTTGGACGTGCTTAGAATATTGGATAGATTCAAAGCAATTCTTTGAAGTCATGGAAGTGTTTGGAAGTGTCATGAGTTGTGGATGTACTTGGAGAAACAACTAGATTGAAACTCTTTGAAGTCCTTGAGATTTTACAAGTTATAAACATTGAAGTGTTACAAGTTCCATTCAATTGCTTGGTTGGTGTTTATGTTTAAATTTGTCTTTCTGTTTCAGGTATTTATTGCCATTTTTAGTCATGTTAATGTGTGTTTAAGTTCAAATTTTATGTTAAAATAGGGTGGTCCAAAACATGTCGATGATGATGAGCAACCCAAGAAGGTTCGAGGTGGAACTCCAGCAACTCAATGGATATCAGTTTACAATGCTCGACAGCCTATGAAACAGAGGTAATGCTTAAAAGACTAAGAAATGAGGAAATTGAGATTTTTACCTTTATTGTCAGTGGTCACTTATCAATGTAGCAAAAATTGTCTTAGTTATTGATATATTCATGTATTAGCTGTAAAAGAAAGCAATAACCATATGTCAATGATGGAGGTTAGAGTAGAATAGAGTATTATTATGGGATGATATCCCACCAAAGGAATATGCCACCACAGAGGAGATATTTTAACAGTTCTAGCAGTAAAAGGGTAATGCTTATGTGGGTCAACCCTATGTAGGCTTTCCTCATTTAGTAATCTAGTGCATGGTCAAAATAACCTCTGAAAACCTCATTATAATGTAGCCTGAACAATTTAAGAGCAGAGAAACCATCATTTCAACAAAGACAGGAAGAAATATAATTGAAAAATGCCAAAAAAGTGTGAATTTTTTTCTATTATTATATTGAGTGCTTGCTCGGTATTGTATGAAACAATTTTTTTTAGTATGTTGTGGTTCACCAGAGTTTCTAAACAATCATTGTCTGACAAGAACTTTAACTTTATCAATGCCTAGTATTGCTTCAAATTCCCTTTTTCAAATCCCCAGTATTTGATATATGTTGGAATACATGTTTGAAATATATGAGTTATTCTGTAGTACTATCTGAAGTAGTATTTATTAGCTTTACGGCAGTTCAAGCCTTGCCAGAAAAAATATACTGAAAATTAATTTACAAGCGGATGCCTGCAAGGGTGAAAAACAGAAAATGGATATAGAGTTTAGAGTCTAGACATTATTATGGAGAGTGTAAGAAGCTAGAAAAATGAAATTAGCAGAAGTTGTTGCTAAACTTCAACATGGCATACACACATTTGTGCTCTTTATTCAGTTAGTTAATTTTTTGCAGCATAATACACATCAGATGCATACAAATGCACAAATAAATCTCTATCTCAGGCCCAAAGGACAGGAAATATTTTGTTGAGAGTATGAAGCTAAGTTGCATGAAATGGGGAAACGGGTACGAGTTTCCGAAACGGGAAGCGATACGAAACGCGACCTCCCTAAATTTTGGAAACAGGGAAACGTAAATATATCTATATATAATATATATATAATATATATATATATATATAATATATATACATATATATATAAATTATATATATATATATATATATATATATATCTGTATATATCTGTGTGTGCAATCATAAAGCATAAATGATACATTATAATTTATTACGCTTAAACATTAAAATTTAATTTACATCACATTTACTCATGAATGATCACATAATGAAAATAAAAATATCGGAATATCCAAAATCAACCTTTATTATATATCCAAATCTCAAAATCAGTCTTTATTTATATTAATATATGAAGCTGCAAGTACAATAAAGACTATAAGGCTGCAAGAGAGAGATCCAAATCAGGATTTTCTACATCCACATCCCATTCTTTAGAAGGACCACTGTTGTATTTGGAGTCTCCTCCTACATAGTCGAACGACCTTAGTTCTCTTCATTAAATACACGTTTCATACCCTAGTACCCTACATGATCTTGATTATTGGGAGTTTCCCCTGCATAGAGGGCTTGGTTCTCTTGATTAAATACAAGTTCCATACCCTAGTACATGTTAAAATCCAATGGAAACATTGCAATCCCTCCAATCTTGAAATCCTGAAAAACAAATAAGTCTACTGGATTTTGAGTGAGATTTAAGATTCTACTTTCTCCATATGAAATACAATGAGGGCGAAGCAACAAGAAGTCACTAACATACCCTAAAAATAAATTAAAAACAAATTAAAAAAAAAAAAAAAACACAAGTTAATGAGGAAACGTGGGTCGTACGGCCTTGAAATGCATTTCCGGCCGTACTGGCCACGTTTCCGTCTCAGGAAACATGGCAGTACGGCCGGAAACGCGTTTCATGGCCGTACCAAATGCATTTTTGTGTTTCATACCCGTTTTTGTACGGAAACGGACCTCCATACCACGTTTCCTGCAACATAGGTATGAAGCCATTGACCACATTCACTCACTAAGCTACTACTAGGAGGCCCTTTGTTGTTCTTTGAAAGCCTTTTGTTGCTCATGGACTTTCGGAAATAATTTAAATTTGTTTTGAGAGGCTATTCTCCATAGTGTTATGTGACATTGGTAGTTCAAAGACCCTTTTGGTGGCCATTTGAGATTGAATGAGCTAGTACCTTGTCATCTTCACTCTGCTCACAACCTTTTGGACTCCATTAAGAGCACCATTGTGGTCAAATAGGGCTGCTGCCCCTCATCAACTCCTTATGGGATGATTCTAAATTGGTGAGCTGGAGTACTTTTTTTAGCCGACACATATAGGGGAGGGAAAAGTGTCTTCTAAAATACATCTTGTTCTCCCTGCTTTTATTTATTGATGACATGATCCTCGCAGGTTTCACTTGAGGGGTTGAAGAGTCAAATTGGTGTGATATCCAACATTTTCACATTCATAGCCACTTTGCGCCTTGTTCAAGAACCAATTCGACTAATGCCTGATGTAATTGTGGTTATCATTCAAGCAAAGGTCTCATTAAGTCGTATCATCAAATTTCTTAAGGCTGCTGAATTATAGGATCGGTTGGTTGAGCATGTATTTCTTTAGAACTCTGACCACTCTATTCTTATCAATTCTGCAACACTAAGTTGGGATTCCAGTTCATCAAAGCCAACATTGAGAAACATAAATATGGAGGTTAAACAGGGCCAAAAATTGGCAATTTGTGGAGAAGTTGGATCTGGAAAATCAACTCTTTTAGCTGCAATACTTGGAGAAGTACCAAAGTTAAGGGGCAATGTGTGTATGAATTATTTACCTCCTTACCTTAACATTGTCAACCATTTAAATTGATTGATTCTCTTTCTTATTGTTCTCAACCCTGCCTCTGCAGTTGCAAGTCTGTGGCACCCTCCATATTTTTCTCAGACTGCAGGATTCGAACTGGAACAGTACGAAACAACATATTATTTGGGCGTCCCCTGGATGAGCAAAAATATCAGGAAGTTATCCTCAATCTCAGTGGTGGCCAGAAACATCGGATACAACTTGCCCGTGCCTTATATCAAGATTTTGATATTTATTTGGTTTCGACTGTAACGTTTATAACCTGCTATTTTTTTTTAAATTTCTCTTACTCCAAGCAACATTTTCACATTCATAGCCACTTTGCACCTTGTTCAAGAACCAATTCAACTAATGTCTGATGTAATTGGTGTTATCATTCAAGCAAAGGTCTCATTAAGTCATATCATCAAATTTCTTGAGGCTGCTGAATTACAGGATCGGGTGGTTGAGCATGTATTTCTTCAGAACTCTGACCACTCTCTTCTTATCAGTTCTGCAACACTAAGTTGGGATTCCAGTTCATCAAAGGTGGCATTGAGAAACATAAATATGGAGGCTAAACATGGCCAAAAATTGGAAATTTGTGGAGAAGTTGGATCTAGAAAATCAACTCTTTTAGTTGCAATACTTGGAGAAGTACCGAAGTTAAGGGGCAATGTGTGTATGAATTATTTACCTCCTTACATTAACATTGTCAACCATTTAAATTGATTGATTCTTTTTCTTATTTTTCTCAACCCTGCTTCTGCAGTTGCAAGTCTGTGGCACCCTCGCATATGTTTCTAAGATTGCATGGATTCAAACTAGAACAGTACGAAACAACATATTATTTGGGCGTCCCATGGATGAGCAGAAATATCAAGAAGTTATCCTCAAGTCTTCGCTGGATAAAGACCTCCAGAATCTTCCCTTGGGTGATCACACTGAAATAGGAGAAAGAGGTGTCAATCTCAGCAGTGGCCAGAAACAGCGGATACAG
Source organism: Pinus taeda (assembly GCA_000404065.3). NCBI lineage: Eukaryota > Viridiplantae > Streptophyta > Pinopsida > Pinales > Pinaceae > Pinus > Pinus taeda. The sequence continues at coordinate 93,773 of APFE030070022.1, read as the reverse complement.
CTTGCCCATGCCTTATATCAAGATTATGATATTTATCTATTGGATGATCCTTTCAGTGCTATTGATGCTCATACAGCTACTAGCCTGTTTAAGGTTAATATGGCGATTTCCTTCTAATATAAAGGTTTTTAAAGTTATTATGTAGTTGTTACTAATTTGCTTGTTGCACCTTTATACAACAATGATTTTCATTTTCTTTAGCTTCCGCAGATCCTATTAATCACGGATTTTTATGTGTAGGAATACATAATGGGAGCACTCTCAAACAAGACAGTAATCCTTGTAACACACCAAGTTGATTTTCTCCCGGCATTTGATGCTATTCTGGTTAGTAAACAATTGTCCTAGCCATGTGGACGTTGTTTGTTTGCTTGTATACAACATTTTGACGAAGTTTTTTAACAGATTGCACATAATTATAACTCCTATAATTTTAACATATCTAATGCTCATAACTTTGGCAATTTTTCTTTGAATTTCTACACTAAAGTTTCTCTCTTTTGTAGTTGATGGTAGATGGGGAGATTCATCAAACTTGGAAGTATCATGAACTATTGGTATTGAGTGAGGCATTTAAGGAGCTTGTGAATGCACACAAGAATACTATTGGTTCCAATGAATCAGTAGCCACGATGCCATCCACAAAAGATGAACCGATTAATGATGAGAGAGAAATTCAAAGGAGCAAATCAAAGAAAGAATGACTGATTTCATATAGAGCTCCCAAGGGGGATCAGCTAGTTAAAAGGGAAGAGAAACAGAATAAAGGTTTCTTATATTGTTCTTGTGCTAGTCTCGGTCATCTTATATTTCTGATTGGGCAGATTTCAGGAAATGTTTGGATGGCTGCAAAGGTGCAAATTCTTCAAGTTAGTGTATTAAGTTTAATAATAGTGTACTCAGCCATTGGGTTCACATCTATATTTTTCTTATTCCTTCGGTCATTGCTTTGTGTTATTTTGGGGCTTGAGGCATCAAACTCCTTATTTTTTGAGCTTCCGAGTTCTTTATTCCGAGCACCAATGGAATTTTTTGATGCAACTCCACTGGGAAGAGTTCTGAGCAGAGTAAGTATTTTATGTAATCACCATGGGCTTCCTTCTTTTCCTTTCGCTCCTTAAAACAAAAAGTGAAATTTGATGTACATCAGGGTAGTAAACTACTGACATTTTTCTTCAGATTTCAGCATTCTCGATGTAGACATTCCTTTCTCTTTTGTCTTTGCCATGTCGTCTACCATGAATGCTTATAGCAGTCTTGGAGTTGTGGCTATTGTAACATGGCAAGTTTTGTTTGTAGCCATTCCAATGATTTATTTGACCTTTCAACTCCAGGTAAAACGCCACTTCACGCAAGTTTCTTGAGAAGACTCTGTACTTCACTATGAATATTGTGAGAGAAGCTATAATTGATTTTTTGTTTGTTCAATTTAATCAGAAATACTTTTTTGCCTCTGCTAAAGAACTGATGAGACTGAATGGCACAACAAAATCACTTATTGCAAATCATTTTGGCGATTCCATAGCAGGAACAATGACCATTAGGGCTTTCAAGGGTGAGGATCAGTTCTTAAAGAAGAACTTAAACCTTATGGATAAAAATTCGAACCCTTTTTTCTACAGTTTCTCGGCAAATGATTGGTTGATTCAGCGTCTAGAGATGTTAAGTGCAACTTTTCTTTGCTCCTCTGCTCTTGTTATGGTTCTACTCCCAATGGGCAGCTTCAATCCTGGTATGAACGATGAAACTAAGGGTCGTCTGTGGGAGATATATGTTGTTACTAGATGCTTTCATGTATACGATGATGATGCCTAACATTTGAACTGGTGCAGGTTTGGTTGGGATGACACTATCATATGGTCTGTCATTGAACATGTCATTGGTTTCCAGTATTCACATCCAATGGACACTTGCAAACTACATTGTTTCTATAGAACGCATCAAACAGTACATGCACATTCCTAGTGAGGCACCAACTATTATAGAAGATTGCAGACCACCAGATAGTTGGCCCTCACATGGGAAGGTGGAATTGCAAGACTTGAAGGTACCTGAGTTGTGCATTCCAACAAGATGAATGTGTTAACATTTATTTTTTTAACTAAAATTTGAATTGTTTATGATGTTTGCAGTCGAATATATTTTGATATGTGTGCAGATTAGATATAGAGCCAACATCCCTCTTGTTTTATGGGGCATTACATGTACATTTGAGGGAGGGCAAAAGATTGGCATTGTTGGGCGAACAGGAAGTGGGAAGACCACTCTCATTATCATCATCCACCCTTGCTTTCAACAATGTCCATTCACATGTCCATATTCTTCCCCACTCTATGCTATTCTTCCCCACTCTATACATGTCCTTATTCTTCCCCACTCTATGCTATTCTTCACCACTCTATGCCTTATGGCGTTTCCTTTGCAACATAAAGTGCAAATGCTAGTTACGAGATTTGGAGTAGTTTTGGGCTAATTTAAGTGAAGGAAGTCAAATTATACAAGAAAGAGGGATTTTAAACTCCTCAATCACTCGAAGATTCCTCCACTAGTCTCATCAGATCAGAGTTAAAAGCAGCCAAGTCCACTGAGGTCATTGCCAACCAAGCTAGTGATAGTTGAAGACAAGTCAATCTCAAGTTTGGGAGGCAAACCTCTCTAATTTTAAGGAAGTTGTTGGTAGCTTTAGTTGTATAAATAGTAAGGTCTAGGGCCTCATTAGTGTTCAACTTTTTGTTGTAGCCAAGAGGCAATTTCAAGGTAAGATATTGTGATTTTTATTCTCATGTTATTTTTGACATTTTTATGATAATGAAAAGGGTTCCTTTGATCTAACACTGAGTTGACTCAAAGGGCTAAAGGTATTAGGTTAGGGCCTAACCCTAGCATCATAGGTACCTCTTTTGTACATGCATTCTTAGATTAGAATCATAGATTAGTTGTTTAAGTTATCTCTTCTTTGTTTAATTTACAAGTCTTTGAATGATTAGTTAGTTTTGCTTCCATTAGTTGGAGAAGTATATCATTGTTACAATAGTGAAAGAAAATACTTCAGAAAATATTGTGATAGTGGCCTCATCCTCATCTCCCTCATGGGATCATTGTTTGAGGACTTCACTCTTACAATCTCAAAAATAGATTTATCTTTTGGTTATTACATAGTTTAGGATTTCTTGTTGAGTATATCATTGTTGATGATTTCTTAGAATTACCTACAATTGTGATTTTGGTTTCCTGACTTTGTTTTAGATTAGAAAGCATTCCATTCCATAGATTTAAGCCATTAGCCATCAATAAACCAATTTCTCAAATTCAACTCATATTTTCCACATCTACATAAAGTTGTGCATGAATTAAGAAAAGCATATGTTTTGTTTCAGGGATTTTCTCATCTGCAGGGAGGAACTCATTCCACTAGCCTCATCTAAGCCTTCTCAACCTCTTGCCTAGTCGTACCAACCACTAATTCATATTTCTATTATATAGCCACCGTGGACAACCACCTTGAGAAAATCTAACCATCCTGAAGATTTGGGTTCATCCTTCGATAGTGTGCACCTTCCCCATACCTTATTCCACTATCATACATCTTCCCAACACTTTCTTTCACCTTCCCTACTTATTATTTTTTATGAAACCTTGTTGTGCCAACTATGCATATTAGTGTTCATTATATCAGATTTTTTAATGTGCATTAACAACCCTATGATATAGTTGGTTAAAAGTCGAACGTTGTATCATTTACTACACCATTGTTCCTAGCATCTCATCAACTCTATTTACTTATGCTCTCGATTAAAGTTAAGTATTTATGCTTTTATATGTATGAGATGATTTGTATTTACATTATGGTAATGAGTGAATTTAAAATATACATGATTTGTCTACAACTATTTCTTTGAGCATATGAAGTTTGGACTTTGTTATAATTAGAAAAAGAACTAGTCTAATAATTTGTGCACACTAAGTGCACTGGAGCCTAAGAGACACCTTTGGGTATGTGACACATACACTACATAAAACTATGAAATATATCAGCTATTATATTCAACAATCATTACAAATCCCACCTATAAAGACCATAAAATCTCCTAAAGTTCAAATCTGGTGGCACTAATGTTGTGTATATATTTTATAAGAATGAGACCCTCTGAATGGGAAAAGTAATTAATTAATTATGCTTGCATTTCTTTAGAAATCACATCATTAATCTATTAGAGGCAAATTATGTGCTTTATCCTTTTTTGATGATGGTAGTTGGTTTATTTTTTGTCATGACCACAATATGAATGCTAGAAACCAATATTTACAAACGAGCTAACTCCGCCACCACCATAACCAAGTAGTCAAAGTCAGGTTGCCACAAAAAGGATTCTATCATTATCAAATAGAGTCATCACCAAAAATTGGGAGCAACCTGTATGAAATCATATAAATAAATAATTTGCATGCATAATGACTAGAACCTCTATGTTTAACATATGTAGTTAGAGGGAAAAATTTAGTATGCAATGCAACCTCCTCATATCAAACATGGTCATTTGATATTCAACATCATGATTTGTGACACAATAAGGCACCCATGATGCATTGCACTAACTTATTAGCTCAGTCTTCATAGGCTTGGAATGTTAGAATGTTACAAGATCAAAGATCTTGGGGTTATGTTACATCATCCATACTTTAATTTGTTTGTGTTATGTGCAAAAACATTTTTCATTGGAGATTATAAGTGACTGCAGATAATTAGTGAAGAGAAACAAGTGAACCAAAGAGGGAAATATATGGAAAGTTACAAAATAGCATAGAGGATATATTAATAGGAAATTATTCTCACCCCTTATATATTGTTGCATTTTTAGTGTCTATGAACGATGATAAAACTTACTAGTTTTCCCTAAAGATAGATAATAGGCTAGACAAGTTATACACAACTTGAAGTGCACTAGAATAAATAATATTCTTGAAGGAATATCATTCTTCTATTCAATGGATATTTTAATGGATTTCCATAGTTAGGCTAGCTAGATGAATATCTCAAGTTTACTATGTTGATTTGCTTTGTTTACCTTTATAATCATTGCATTGGGTGAATGACCTAGATGTCTTGGACTAGTTTCCTTCACCTTAGTGGTAGCATAGCCCCTCCCATATTCTCAATGTTATGTAACTCAAAAAATTTAAAAGTACAATCCAAAATAAACCCTTGACTTTGAGAAGAAGTCAGTGACACAAAATAATTAACACAATAATATAGAGAAAATCAATGAGGTAGGGTAGCACTATATAATATTTCTTATGGAAGGAACTCACTTCTTAATCAATGCTTGATACAATTGCAATAATTTTCACCATAACTCTATTACATTACTTCTATATACTTGTAATATCATCTATTTTCTAGGAGCATTCTATAACATGGAACTTTTAATAAGCTTTCTTACATCATTTGCATTCACACTACTACATGGGCCTTATTTACTAGAAGTGAATTTCATACATAACAATACATTAATACATTTGCATTCCCATCCTAGATCCATCTTAACACTAGATTTACTAAGCACTCAAGAGGGATCAAATTCCTTGAGGTGCAATTTTTTTTAGTGAAAAACTTGACGAAAGTTTGGCAGCTCGAGAGATTCAATCCCTCTCGGTGCTTGATAGATCCAAGATTAATATAGACCTAGGTTGGTTTTATTCATGCACGGTCACACCAATTTTTTTGAACATCTAATTATTTTTATCATTTTAAATATGATAAATATGTTTAAGATTAATTTGGTCATTTTAAATTTAATTTACTCAATTACCTTTGTTTTCTGAGATGGTAGATATTGTTAATAGATTGAATAATTAAAAATGTTAAAATAAAAATTTGAACAGAGAGTGAAAACGTAACATTGTTGAATGATAGAAATGTGAATAATAAGAATGTAGTGAATTACAACTAGTCTTCATTCTGATTAATCTCAAACTATTTTCTTTTATTGTTCTTATTCTCACAGCTGTTAGTTTTGTCATATTTTCATATCGATTATATGAAAATCGTAGTTGAAATCGTAGATCATTCAAATATTTAAATTTGAGTTATTGTAATGAATGTCATACCCTATCTATCTTTCTCTCCAATTAATAATATATTCCTTCAGTTTCAATCATTGTGACTTACCGAGTGTTAAACCCAAAGTAAGTTTCAATGGTAATTGTTTTCTATTAACTTCTTTGAACACAAAGTGGCTAACAATGTTGAATGATGGAAAATGGGAATACAATAATATAGTCAATTACAAATAGTTTATAGTTTCAAGAAGAAAATTTTTAGGTAAGTGAACATTCTATTTAATATTAAAGTTCAAGTATTTTTATTTATGGTTGAATTCCTATAATGCACAAAATCTGAACCGAACCTTCCACTATGAATTGGATCTAATACACTGAACCTAGCAACATGATTTGTTGCAAAAATGAGTAGGATTTTCAATCCTTCCAAGTAAAATTAGAGAAACCCTTAATAATTATTGTTAATTCAATCAATAAGGTTAAATAGAAAAACATCTCATATTCCCCCTTCGAATTCAGGAGAAAGGGATATATATGGTATGGAAACTAACCCCCATATATTTAGTTGACTCAAAGGAAAGGAATGAACTTCCTATTCTAGCTAAAACAATCCATCTAAATATATTGCTTTAGTGAGTGAATTAAACATTCTTTCTTTTCCCTTGGAAAACCTGCCCTTGGAGGTTCTCCTTTTTTCCCTCCATTCCATTAACCATCCCAATCCTCTACAAACTAGCCATTATTTCATCTATGACACCCTTGAATAAATAATACCAATTTTGTTTGGGCATGGCTGAAAGTAGACTCCACCATCATCAGTTGGTTCTGATCTCTCGAGGACCATCATTTTTTCTTGAAAGCCCATATTTCTATTTGTCTATGTGTATCTATTTCTTCTTCCCTCTCTCCCTCTCCATCTTTGTGTCTATCTTTCTCGCCCCTCCATCTCTATATATATCTCCATCCATATCTCCTTACTTGTCTCTTTATCTCACCTCCAAACATAGACACAAACACTCTCCCTCCATATCTATTTATCTCTCTCTTTGTCCCTCTTTCTCTCCCTCTCTCTCTCCCTTCCTCACTCTCTCTCCCACTTGTCACTTACTCTGTCTCTCTCTCCATATTTCTCTCTCTTTAAATCCTTCCCACCCTTTCTCTCCCAGTCCAACTCCATGTCTATCTCCCCCCCTCTCTCCTTCTCTCTCTCAAGTTCTCTTTCTTCATTTCTTTCTCTCCCTTTCTATCCGACCTCTCTCTCTCTCTCTCTCTCTCTCTCTCTCTCTCTCATTTTATCTCCAATGATGTCACTATATCATTCCCTCCCTCTCTTATTCCCTCTCTCCCCTCTCCCCTTTCCATCTCTATATCTCCCTCTCTCTTCCCTTGTCACTCCCTCTTTGTCTCCACTCTATCTCTCTATGTCTTTGTTCTTATCTCGCTTTTTCCCCCCCAAAAAAAATCCATCTCTCCATCCATCCATCTCTCTCTCTCTCTCTCTCTCTCTCTCTCTCTCTCTCTCTCCATATGATCGAGAATTGTCACTATGTAGAGCCAATAATGTACGTAGGGTATAATATAATAGTAATTATAATGGACATTATAAAAGAAAAAACAAAATAAAGGTTATGGGACATGTATTCCAAGTTGAATGAAGGGGAAAAAATTACATTGTGATCCACTTGTGGTTAATTATTTATTGGCTATGGAAGTTGGCATTGCGATTGGAAATAGGCAAAAGGAAATAAATGGAAAAATATTTATTAGAGGTTAGAAAAGAACATGTGGAAAGGATGTAAAACAAATGAAGAAAAATGAAGAAATAAAAGAAACGATGTAACTGCATGCAAGGGAAAATGAATGAAAAGGAAAATAATAGAAAATAAAAGCAATTGGAGAGAATACATTATGACATTCATTCTTAGAGGATAAGAGCACTTTATAAAATGAGCAAGAGACAACTAAGGAACAAGCAAGGAAAGTAGGAAGCACAAGAGGAATTCATGTCACAACCAAGAGGAAGTTTAGACAACAACAAGAAAGGGTAGAAAACAGTGTTGAGTAGGAGGATTTTTGTAGGTAATTGTGTGCATGTGTGATTTATCATGTTGGGATTTGAATGAATGGTTCATCCATTGGTTTATTGGTATTTATTGTTGGCATTAGCATGGGATTGTTCTAGATTGATAATGATGTACAACCTTTCCTTATGTCATTTCTTGGACAACCATGATCTAGTGGGTTCCTTGTTTGTTTGAGATTTGGATTACTAGTAGACTTTGGATCCTAGTTGAGGTGGTATTAGAAAAATCCCCAAGGTTGAGGATTGAGATGGTATTTTTCGGGAATCTCTTAATAGGTGAGTGGAGATAGGAAAATTCCTCTAGGTATGGCGAAGAAATTCAGAGGCATCAAAGCTTGTATTGATTTTGGTGATTTGTGGACCCAGTATTGGGTGAAGTCACGTGGTATGAGGGTGGTGGTGGTTTCCTTTGGATTCCCTATATGGTTATGTTTTGGTTTATTCCATGTGATCTCACATTCATGCTTTGAATATGGAATGAAGGTGATTGGATGAATGATATATTTGGTTCAACCCAATCTATGATTAGGTGGTACGTGGAAGTCCTTGAGTTGGTTGATATTATGCATATGATTATATGTGATATTATTTAATGGGATTATTGAACATAAGTTATGTTTTAATGTGTGATTGTATGAATGGCTTGTCACAGTTTCATTATGGTTAACTGTTGGTTACATATATGGTATATTTATTAGTATATGATGTGCTCTTGTTATTGATCTTGCTCATGGTTTGTAAAGTTATCGAATAGGTATATGAATGCATGAGGCAATAAGTTCTTTTTATAGGTAGCATGAGAGGAAAATAAGCCTTCATTTTGAACATATAATGAAACTAATGAAACAATGAACATATATACATTCATGACCTACAGGTACCATGTTTACAAAGTTTTTGTAGAAATGACTAACATGTGTAGTGTAAGCTTGAGAAATAATAGAACGTGGAAACAAATTTTGAAGCCTTATATAAACTTTTGATAAAGTTATGGGTAGTTTTGGGTAGTTTTCTTGTGGGCTAGCCCTAAAAATCTAGAACAATCTTTGGCAACACTCTCTAAGCTAGGTAATTTCAGTTGTGGCCGCATAGAGGTTGAGTTGTGTGTATGGCTGTAGCCCTCTAGCCACACTGACTGGCCTTCATGTGTGAAATTGGGCTATAATCTTGGTCAGAAAGTTGTGCCAGCTTAGGGAAACGTTAACTAGTGAAATCAGGCTACTAAGGATGTGATCAAGTGTCCCTGAGTGTTGCAGTAAGCTTTGGACAAGTTGGAAAGTTAGGCCCCATTTCCATAACTAAATCTTGGAAGTTGGGGGGAATACAGATTGTTATGCATATATATCTACATAGGTTTATGTATTACCATGCATGAATGTTATTTATTGTATTATTAATATTGTTTTAGTATCTTGATTCATGCATCTACTTATCTATTCTTGATATTTTTATTATGTATTGTGCTAATATGAATTGACCTGTGCACATGCAATAACCTCACAAACGGTAAGTTGAGGTAATTATTTTGAGTATGAATTTTGTTTTATCTAACATTGATATCTTATAGGAAATAGAAGGCTAGGAGATGAAGAGTAGAATAGTTGAGTATAGTTCATATGACTCCCCGTATAGGTCATAGTAGAAATTAGTGGGATGGGAGAAATCAGTTGAACAATAGGGAGAAGGGGACTCTCTTTATCTACGAGATACATTAACAAGTTTGAAGGAAGAGATCATAATTTATAAATATGATAATGAGAATTTGATTGAGCCCAAGAAAGGCTTGCAAGATCTCAAGAAAATCAATTTGAGGTTAATGCAATTATTTTTCGATGTCTTTCATATCTATAGAACCATGGACAATTGGGGGCTAGTCATGGAGACAGACGAGAAGAAAAGACTAATGGTATAGATGGAAGTAGGTCTCAGAAAAGTTTTAGGATGGATAAGGATGATACAGTAAAGAGTGGTAAACTCTTGGATACACCTGAGAGGAGGGCTAGTATGCATGGATTTTTATTCTAGCTATACTTCTAGGAGACATCATCACCATCACCACCAACATAATTATAGGAGTAGTGATAAGGGATACTTACTAGAGAAATTCAAGAAAAACCAAGCCTCATAATTTTGAAATTGAGATGACCAAATCAAATGATGCAGAAGCATGAATACTTGGTGAGAAACATTCTCAATCTACACATCAGAAACCCTACTGCAATCACTGGTTTATCATCTCCTACTTGTTTTTACATTTAAAAAGTTATTTAATTATTTAAACAGTGATGAAAACACTATTGTATACTACACTGACAAATAGATCATAAATTCAATAGATACGAGACAAACACACAAGGGACACCATATTTTCGACAACACATCCCCGGAAAAACCCAATGCAGGAAAACCAGTGCAACATATATAGGGTTTATGTTATTAAGTAGTAGCTCTGAATACAACTCTAGATGCCCTCTTCGAAATATAGTTATATATATAAGAATATACTGGAAAAAACCTAAGTGATATTACCTCAGTTCACAAGGAAAAAATACCTTGGATACGACAATTGGACTGACTATCCCCGGCTGCAACTGCACTGCCCCTTTGCAGTAACTTCCTGGGCCTGCGTGGAGAACACTAGGACTCTACATCATCCCTGTACTACCTCCTGGGGCTCTGATGTCAACCTTCTCGGTTGATCTTGCTACTCCTTGAAGCTCTGACATCAGCGTTCTTGGTTGGTCCTGCTACTCTCTGGCTGAATTCAAACTTTTGCAGGAGGGAAGCTTTTCCCCTACAGTGGCACTGCATCAAGAAATTTCTTGGCCCTCCCGGCCCAACATCAACCTCCCTTGGTTTATGTTTCCTCCTTTGGCATCTCTTTTCCTCTCTTTGTTATGTAATTGAGGTCTCGTAGAAGATCCTCCAATCCTGACTATACTTTCTCCTTTGCAATAGCTTAGATCACCTTTTTTATTTTCTCAGCAAATATCACCCGAGAAAAGTCTAACTGACTAATCAATATGGTGTATCTCCAACTGACCCTCAAGCCTCCTCTTATAATTTTCCTATTAATAAATAAATGGCTGAGATTAAGTCCCTAATAAATGTCTAATATTAAATCATACTTGATCTTCGTCACTTAGAAGTTTCTCACCCATATTCTTATTAATACCCATTAATATTTTTATTTTCCTAAGCTTAGACTTAGGAACCCATTAAAAATATTAATTATTTTAATAACTCCTCATCTGGGTGGAATTTCTCCAAACGATTTCTGAGTCTTGGAGATCTCATGTATTCTAGCTTCTCCACAAAATTTCAGAGCTATAGCACATCCATTGCTACCCAAAATCAACACTCTGTATTAGCAAGGAATGTTCTCTAGTAATACTTGGCAACAGAAGCATCACATTAATCTATTGCATTGGTCTTGTATGTTGTTGATGCTTGGCATGTTGCGATTTATCCACTACACTATTGCATCTTGTACTGCTACCCATGACTTTTCCACTATCACTACTACATCTATACTGCAACTCCCTCTAAAAAAGTTGCATCATGTTGCCCATAGCACTGGCACTGGTAACTGCTACACTGCAACTCAATTGCTAAGAATTAAGCAACTAAACACTCACCCAAAAACTGATATGTTGGTTAGTATGGATTCCTTGTGATGTTGAAGCTACCTCTGTTGTTAATCTGTGCTGACCCTCTACTATTATTGCGTTGCTCCAAACTACTTTGTGCCTCTCACACTGCTACAACATCCACCATGCTTCTTCAGACTTTGGAACTCTACCTCTGACAATGTTTCTCCATCACACCTTGCTCCACCCAACACCCATCATTTTTCTACTATCGTTAAGGGTTCCTATAGCTATATGTGATCCAAAAGTTTGGGAACCTCAAGGATCTTACCCCTTTTCATTTAGTCCTCTCGACTACAACTCCATGTCACCCCACCTCTTCTCTAGAGGTGCATGAGCACTCATACCACAATCTTCATCCTTGCCTTCCCTGTTAGCTTTCGTTGGAGTAGCCTTCGAGTCAGAAGCCTCCTCCTTGCCCTTGTTCTAGGGGCACCAAGTGGGAAAATGTCAAAGTTCCCCACACTTGAAGCATCTAACCTTGGAAATATCATTTTTCTTCCTCTTTAGCTTCCTCTGCTACTACTCCATGTCTTGGTCAACCTCTTGATCTCTTCCTGTTGAAGAGCTGCCCACATCCCCTCCCAAAATGGAAGAGAAGCTCTACCCAAGATACACTAGACAAATGTCTCCTAGTCTTCTGTGACTATATTTAGAGTAGTCCTGGTGATGAACTTAGGATTTTTTATAGACCTCATGAAAGTCAACTAGTCTCGAATGCCTTACAACCTAATTAGGAAGGGATCGATCTCTTCTCCCTTCTACATCTAGTACTATCTCAGTGAATTTTCTAATAACATCTTTTGTTCAATGAAAGTGCCCTGATATAAAGTGGGCAGCGCTTTCCACATCTCCCTTGTTGTTTCCTTCTCATCAATGTGTGTGACCACATGATATTTGACCCCGTCTAAAATCATGCACTTATCCTTCGCCTCGACCTCTTCGTACCTCTTTAATGGATCAATGTCAACTGGAACATCAACTAATCTCAAGGCATAGTCCTTGATGTCATGTTTGTCTAGGATTTCTAGGATCCTAGCCTTCTAGATGCTAAAACTGGATGCTCTATCAAATCTATCCCAATCCCTCAATCCATTGACTGCAATCTCTGCTCAAAAAATAGGATTGGTTCTCTTCTCCCTCTTTTGGTGCTAGCAAGACTCAGATTTTGATTTCTTCAGTGCTAGAAATCCTCTAAGGAAAAATATTATCTAGACTCTGTTTGAGTCCTTATTATCTTCAAGAAATCCTCCCTCCAATGTTGAATCACTCCTCTCCAATCCTCCTTTGTTGCTACAACCCAGATCTTGAATTCTTTGGCTAGAAATGTATCAAGGTAGTGATTCCCTCTACCTCAGTTTTGTCTCCACAGACACTGTTCTACACCACCAACAACAACATCCTACCAACTCCTTTGATCGAATCTGCACTGCTCCTCCATCCCTGACAACTGACTAACTTAAGCCTCTGAGTCTTTGCGCTAGCAAAGAGAGATGATGCAGTGACTATGTGAGCTCCTCTCGGGTTCTACATCACCCTTTACAAGCTCGAAATGCTGACACGGGCATTGCATGAGCCACTACATCACTTCCTTGGCTCTGCATCACTCCTTTAGTTGTTCCTCTACCTTTGAAACAATGCTATCATTCGAGAAAACTACTTCCCTACAACAAATTAACTAGATCTCCCAACTAATGTCTTTAGTGTTCTATGATCTACAATGCTCTGCTACTATGTGAAAAATTCTGAATCTACACATCAAAAACCCTACTGTAATCACTATTTTATCATCTCCTACTTGTTTTTACATACAATAAGTTATTTTTTATTATTGAAACAATAATGAAAAAAATATTGTAGAATACACTGACATACAGATCATAAACTGAAATAGATATGAGACAAACACACAAGGGACACCATTACTTTTAGACAACACGTCCCTATAAAAAATCAATGTCGGAAAATCGATGCAACATTGTTAAGGGATAAATCCCCCTATGGTCTTGGGTTGATACCCTAGTAGAATGGAGGTTGTCTATACAGAGAAACACACATTCCATACAACCATAATGCTAATATAAGCAAACTCTACGATAAGGGGTGCACCTAAGGTCCTATGTTTGAGAAGATCTTTCTAGGGTCCAAACCCTTCTTGGAGTTCCTTTTGCTCCTTTGACGTGTAAAACAATCAATTCAATAAAGTACAATAATATATGGAATAAACATCATAAAGAAACCATCTTCATATTATATTGAAAGGTAGTTAATTATGCAATTAAACAACCATTCATATATGAATCATAACATAAATATCATAAACACAAAGAATATTTATATCAGGAACAAAGACATGTGTTTCTCTTATTATAGACAAATAAAGTACAAAAAGAAATAATTTCACCTAATTCGTCCTTTCATAGGCTCGAAGCGGAACCGTCCTCCAGATTAGTCCAGTCTCAAGCCTTTAACAAACTCCTTCCATGACTTAGTCCATGATATCTCAAGTAGTAGATAGACATCAACACACAAGGAAACAAGGGTTTCCTATAAAATGGGGGAAGTGCAGGAGGCACTAGGATCTTCAGACCTGGTCAGGGGAATCTCAGCATAATAATCTTTCTCTCTCTTCTCTCCTCCCTTAGGACTTCTGATTGAAGCCTTTTATATTTCTCACAAAGTAGTTTTTTAGTTGGGAATTCGTTGGGAACTGTTGGGCCACGGGCACTAACAGGTAATCAATAGGTGAAACCCGTGATCTCCGCTCGAAATTAAGGAGATTTTATTTTTTTAAGTGTTTTAAGACATATACGCAGGTTAGGTATACACAGACCCGCGTACACACGCATTTAGCTCAAGGCAATGTCGTGTATAGGGAATAAAACATTTATTTTTTAATTTTGGACCAGGTCTGGAAGGAGGGGTTTCCCTAGGCCATGAGTGTAGCATCACAAACCTCAAGAGTGATATTTGGAGCTATAACGGATGCCCCCTAATATATGAGGTCAGAAGGGGTACATGATGACCAAAATGTATTAAGCAGGTACATGGAAATGAAATCTGTCAAAAACCAAGAAGGACTTCACCAGAATACAGCCTGCCAAGCCACAAAAGGAGATCAAAAAGAAACACTGTCTGAGGTAGGCATACCCATGCTCAGAGAAAGTACAACATTTTCGCATATCAAGTACAAGTGGATCCACTAAGTATACAAGTATAAAAGACTAGAAAATACATAATGGATCATCTGATCACAATTGAACAAGTACATGTCTGAATATCACATATAAGAATGTCAATGATACTGAAGGATGAAGCGGATCACTGATATCAAAGAATGATCCAAAAAGGTACCAAATGAACAGGATGGAATAAGATGGTACTACACTGCAAACTCAGGGGCCAACATATAGAATTTCACCATGGATGACTGCAACATATAAGGTGAAGTGGTATCAACTAGTAGCAATAGGAACAACTGTCAAGTGAACCAATGAATGCTGATACAATTTGAGGTCTTCACCAACCACTGTGGTACATTTCTACAACATGGGAATAAATGATCTGAATTTGACCATGTGAGAAATCGTTTGATTAACGGTCATTGATGTATACCGTTAACAGATGCGAGACTACTCACCGATAATGATAATGAGCGTCAAGGTACCCAATACAATCTAACAAGTGTGAATAGATGAGCTGAAGTTGAACACCTATAAGAATCTATCAAGCAGGAGATAATCATGGTTTCCCACTGTCGATAGCGAAGGATATGCCACTAATGACTGTAAACCCCAAGGTACTACCAAATGGACTCTAGATCTTTGCCCCAGAGCAATGAGTCGAAGTCGATAGGGAAAGATACGCTAGAAGGAAGGCATTAAGGCATCCTTTATCAACCTAGCATGTGTGTAACCCATAGGCCAATAATGTGGAAGGAATCAGATGAAAAAGATGTAGTAACCCAACTGAAGTACGTTTCCGGTGTACACAAGATGTGGCTAACACACGATAGAAACCCTCCGAACCAACCAATAATGAAAGCTGACATAGAGGCAAGGTATCCACCAATAGGGTCAAATGGAAACCAAGGTACTACACAAATCCCAATGTGTGATAATGTAAGTTGATGTCGAACACAAGGGAAACCACTCAGTCAAAGACCCATG
>APFE030070022.1:67500-71812 GCA_000404065.3 Pinus taeda | reverse complement strand
AAATCATTTCAAAAGTTGTTCCCATTTATTAATTTGAGGAAGGAGCATTTAATTTTTTTTTTGTAAGCCCCTAAAGGTTTCATAACCTTCATCATCCTTTTGGGTGTAATTATTTTGAAGTGGATTTTAGTTTTGGGAAAATAATTTCCATTTTAACACCCATTCCTTGTTGAATTTAAGGATATATTTCCCGAAGAACTACCTGGGCTACCCCCAAAAAGGGAAATTGATTTCACCATCGACCTTAAACCCGGCATAGAGCCTATTGCAAAGGAACCCTACCGGATGTCGGCTCCAGAGTTAAAGTAATTACAGATCCAATTAAAGGAATTATTGGACTTGGGGTTCATACAACCTAGCATATCTCCATGGGGAGCCCTAGTGATTTTTGTTAAGAAAAAGGTGTGGCCTTGGCGACTGTGAATTGATTACCGCCAGTTGAATAAAGTAACGATACAGAATCAATACCCATTGCCAAGGATAGATGACTTATTTGATCAAATTAGAGGGGCCACTGTGTTTTCAAAAATAGATCTGAGGTTGGGATATCATCAATTGAGAATCAAAGAAGAAGATATTTCGAAGACAACATTTAAAATAAGATTTGGGCATTATGAGTTTGTAGTTTTACCCTTTGGACTGACAAATGCCCCGGGTGCTTTCATGATTTTGATGAATGGAATATTTCGGGATTACTTAGATAAGTTTGTACAAGTCTTTATCGATGACATTTTGATCTACTCAAAGACCCCGGAAGAGCATGATGAATACTTGAGGATAAACCTACAATGTCTTAGAGAAAACCAACTGTACGGGAAGTTGTCAAATTGTTCCTTTTACCAAACCAAGATTCATTATCTTGGACACATTATATCTGGGGAGGGTATCGCAGTAGACTCAGTAAAGATTGAAGCCATCATGTAATGGCCAACGCCAACCAATGTTCATGAAATACGAAGTTTCATGGGCATGGCAGGGTACTATTGAAGATTTTTCGAAGGATTTTCGAAAATAGCAAACCCCATTACTGATCTCCAAAGAAAGAACAAGAAATTCATCTAGACTGAAAAATGTGAAGAGGCATTCCAACGGTTAAAGGTGTTATTAACGACAACACCAATTTTTAAGGTGCTGGAATGGAACAAGAATTTCTGGTTTGCATTGATGCCTCCAAAGAAGGACTAGGTTGTGTGTTGATGCAAGGGGGAAGAGTAATAGCCTATGCATCAAGGAAACTCAGAACCCATGAAGAAAACTACGCAACCCATGATCTAGAAATGGCAGTAATTGTTTATGCACTAAAGATTTGGAGACACTACCTTCTAGGAAGGAAGTTTGATCTTAGGACTGACCATTGTAGGGTACAACACATATTCACTCAAGATCACTTAAACGCAAGGCAAAGATGATGGTCGGAGCTAATTAGTGAATATTATTTTGATATCACTTACATCAAAGGAATGGTAAATAGGGTGGTTGATGCTTTAAGTAGGAGGCTGCGGATATTTTCAGTGATTCCCTTGAAGACAAATTTGAGGGAGAAACTGCTTGAATTACAAATTAAAGACACCTGGTATCAGGAGGTTAGCAATTTGGGGGAGGATGAAATGAGGGCCCCAAAATATGAAGAATACTCCTTTGATAATGATGGGCTACTACGATTTCGGGGAAGGATATATGTACCACTGAATGAAGATATACGCCAATTAATCTTAAATGAAGCACATCGCGCTGTATACATGGCACACCCTGGTGTCAAGAAGATCAGTGCGGATCTGAAACCACTCTTCTTTTGGAAAGGGATGAAGAAGGACATCGTGAACTTGGTAGCAAGATGCTTAGAGTGTCAGCGAGTAAAAGTCGAACACAGGCATCCGACAGGTTTATTACAGCCCCATGAGATACCAAAATCTAAATGGGAAGTTATATCAATGGACTTCATTGTGGGACTACCAATGACCTCAAGAAAACATGATTCCATATTTGTGGTAGTGGACACGTTGACCAGAAGCACCCATTTCATACCAGTTAAGACTACATATAAGGCCCCAAAAGTTGTGAGGGTTTTTATTAATGAGATTATGAGATTACATGGAGTGCCTAGAAAGATCATATCCGATAGGGGAGTAGTGTTTACTGGAAGATTTTGGACCATTTTCCAAGAAGCTTTGGGAACCCAGTTGAACTTCAGCACTTCTTATCACCCGAAAACAGATGGGCAGTCAGAGAGGACAAATCAAATCCTTGAAGACATGCTTCGAATGTATGTGATGGACCAACAAAAGAGATGGGAGGAGTTTTTACCACTTGTAGAATTTTCTTACAATAATAGTTATTAGAGTTCCATCAAGATGGCGCCATTTGAGTTCTTATATGGAAGACCTTGCAAAACACCTCTTAGTTGGGATCGACTAGACGACCGAGCATTAATAGGACCTGAGGTGGTGCAAGAGATAGAAGAACAAATGACCATGATTAGGAGGAGGCTAAAGGAAGCACAAGATAGACAAAAGAGCTATGTTGATGCTCATCAGGTAGACCGAAGTTATGAAGTGGGGGATAGGGTGTTCCTAAGAGTAAGGCCCCGAAAAAGCTCTATAAAATTTGGAAAGGGAGAAAAATTGTCTCCACGGTTTATGGGACCTTATGAAATATTAGAAAGGAAAGGGACAGTGGCATATAGGCTTGCCTTACCTCCATCTTTACCATGTATGCATGATGTGTTTCATGTTTCTGTTTTACGTCATTATATTTCAGATCCTTTGCATATTATTGACTTTGGTCATTTGCAGGTCTCGGACGAGGGAACAATGATGACCGAACCAGTTTGCATACTGGACTCGAGAAATTTGCAGCTTGGACTATGGTTAGTGGACTAGGTCAAGGTCCAATGGGACAATTATAGTCTCAGTTCAGCTACTTGGGAGGATGCCGAGGAGATGCGTCACCGTTTTCCTTACCTATTCCAGGGACTTTGAGACGAAGTCTATTATTAAGAGGGAGTGTATGTAGTGCCCGCTCTAGTTGACTGAAAGTGATATGACACAAACATTTAAGTAGCCATAAGGCCCACACTTTATTCTTTGAGGACCTCAGGTTGAGGATCCGAACACATGACACTATTATTAGCGATTGAGATATTCATGGTTGTGATGTTTATGAATGCTTTCAATTGATATTATGATAGCATGAATGGTTATGTATATTATCTATCAGTATTTTGATGATTGCAACATTTAAATAGTTAAGTTTGGTCTCTATTTGAATTTATGATGAGGGTATTAAAGAATATGTATGCGCTCTACTAAAATCATAATGATTATAAATTTGATGGATAGGTATATTTCTATGATGTTACGATGTTGATAGTTTAATGAATATGTATGTTTCCATTGATGATTAATGATGATAGCCATGAGGGATGTGTCCCCTATGTTACCTACTTTCTTTAGTTCAGGCTTAAAATGGACAATGATGTGAATGACCAGGAATTATTAGTGATGCTATTATGATAATGACTAACATTGAGAAACCTTGTTACTGATGATTATTGAGTATGGCAGGAAACCATTAGAGGCACTCACATATGACATGTCGATGACACCTGGTTTGATGAAAATTCATATTATTTTATCTTTTAAAGTCTAAGTTGATCTTGAAATCTACCATATATGTTTAACTATATTTTGATGATATGTTAATGGTTGTACGCACAGATTAGTTGCTTGACCGAATGACTCACATATGGGTGATGGGGGTTGTACAGGTGGATGGAACTACATGGGAGGGGTGGGACAGAGTCCCTGATCTCGCCCACTAGCACTCCCGTCGTGACTTGGGCTGGAAGGGTTGAAACACCTTCTCCTTGAAGATCACGATGCCATGAGGGAAGGTCCCAAAGTTGGGTTTCTCATGAGGAGTTTACTGGCGGCATGCATCAAGGCCGATTCCTTGATCCCCAGCACCATTAGTCTCACTATAGCAGGCAACATAAGAGATGATAGTGGTCTATGATGTTGCACTATACTTTCCCCTCGTAGTCACTGGATGCTTGAAGGGAAAGTGGTGTGGCACCCTTGGAACTTCTAGGGAAGTTCTTGAAGGGCACAACCAAACTTGGCACCCTTGGAATCATTAAAAATAAACAATAATAAATAAATATAAGGAATGAAAACTAGGTAAATTTACATCAAGGGTAAATGATGATTAGAAACCAAGGTAATTAAATCAAAAATGAAACATGGAATAAGGAGGATCATAGGAAGAAATAAAATAGAGTACCTTAAAAACTCTACCTTTCCCATGTTGGAAA
>APFE030070022.1:0-62500 GCA_000404065.3 Pinus taeda | reverse complement strand
ACCCCACTTAGTAAAGGGACCGATAGTGACAACGGGAAAAATAGGAGCTGGATGTGGGAACATCTTCCAAGTATAAATTTGACATGGGTGACAATGTTTGACCGCTTCAACACAATCTTTGAAGAGCGAAGGCCAAAAATAGCTAGCACGCAAGATACGCTAAGATGTAGCAAGCCCTGATAGATGACCACCACAAGATCCACTGTGGTAGTCATTTAGCACTGACTATGCTTCCTCTAAGGTTAAACATCACCGAAGGATTGAACCGACCCCCCTACGATATAATGTATCACCAATGATAACATAATTTTTAGTGACGTGACATAACTTCCAGCGTTCATGCTTAGAGAGAGTAGAGGGGAAATTTGAAGTCTAGAGATAGACAATGATATCTCCATACCAAGGGTCAAGTGAAGAGATGAGGAATAAATGTTCATTGGGAAAACTTTCCTCATAAATAGTATCCTCTCCACAAGGCAGCTCGAAAATCAGCTCGACAAAAACCATAGATTTCTTAGACTTAGTGGACAAGAACTCGAGATCAAATTCCTGTAAAATAAATATCCATCGATTATATTTTCCCCCAATCACTTGCCTACTAAGTACAAACTGAAATGGTTTGACCACTGCTAAGACAAAAGTTTTGTGTAGCAAAATATAATGGCAGAGCCGCTGGATAGCATGGAGAGCTGCCAAGGCCAATTTCTCAACCGAAGAGTAGCGAAGTTCAGGACCTATCAAGCCTCGGCTCAAATAATAAATTACATGCTCTGTGAGAGCATTGTCTTCCTGAAAGAGAACCATACTAATGGTTCATTCTGCTGCAGCGAGATATAAAAGGAAGTCCCTACCGTAATCCTGTGGACTCAAAAGCGGGGCAGAGACTGATGCCTTTTTCAAAGAATCAAACAACCGCTGCGCAAAGTCATCCCACACAAACGGAACTCCTTTCTGTAGCAAACACATGAACCCTTTAGTGATCTCAGCATAATTCGCTATAAACCGTTTTAAGAAATTAGCCTTCCCTTGAAGAATTTGAAGTTGCCGAATTGAGGACGGGGGAGGCAACTGAACTATTACCTCTACCTTGAAGGGATCAACCCTAATCCCTTCATTTGATACGATGAACCCTAATAATCGACCGAACATAACCATGAAAATGCACTTGTTGGGATTCAACCGGATTTTATAAAAACGACATCGCTCAAAAACCAATCGAAGATGACCAGGGTGATCAATCCTCTTTCGAGAACAAGCAGCGAGATCGTCCAAGTATGCTTCGATGATATGTTTAATGTCATGGAAAGCATATGACATGGCCTGTTGGAAAGTAGCTCCAACATTTTTAAGACCAAAAGGCATCTTTTTGTATGCAAAAGTACCCCAGGGACATATAAAAGTTGTCTTATGTTGATCTTCAGGATGGATAGAGATTTGATTATACTCGAAAAAACCATCCATGAGGGAAAAAATCTCATTAGTCAATAATCTGATCAATGAACGGCATGCTGTAATTATCTTTCGGACAAGTCTTGTTTAGGTCCCTAAAGTTGATGCATACGTGGATTGTTCCTTGCTTTTTATCTATAGGGACTGGATTAGAAACCCAATCGGTAAGAGGAAAAGGGAATATAAAACCCACCTTGAGCAACTTTTCTACTTCAGCTTTAATGGCTGCTACTTTCCTAGGATTAACCGGCTGAAGCCTTTGATGAACTGGTTTGGCATTTTCGTACATCTTGATCTCATGTTGAACTATAGAAGGATTAATGCCAGACATTTCTTCATAAGACCAAGCAAATACATCTCGAAATTATTTGAATAGGTCGGTGTAAATTTGAATTTTTTCAGGGGAACATTCGATTCTGATGAAGAGATTCTCGATCATGTTAGGGTCCCTAGAGATGTTTATAGATAACGTTTTTGAAATCACCGACATATTACCTTCGGCACGAAAGTGTGCTATAGCCAAAGTGTTTGATATCGTACAAACATCACTAGTAAAGAGCTCGGAGAACCTAGATTCCACTTCCTGCAATGGAGGAAGGAAATATGAACAATGGTGTAAGTCTTCCCAAGGTCGATCTACACCCATCATTACTTTGAGGATTGCTTCTTCAGAAGGTAAAACCATATCTAAGCAGTCCAAGGCAGAGGTAGATTCAAGGGTCCAGGCTTGGGCCACATCACCATCTAACTCCTCTTTCGAAAAAGGAGTAGAGTCGTTGTCTGCAGAGTTTATGTTAGATTGATATCTAAGCTCAGCCGTAGACATAGGGAATGCCATTCCATTGACTTGTCCTTCAACTAATGTGGTCATAGGTGAAGGCAAGGTCCAAGAGTCTGAAAAATAATGAGTTCGAAAGAACTCTTCTCGAGGAGACTCCTTAGATGATGAAATGACATTGATTCATGCGATAGGAGAGGGAAAATCAAAGGTACCCATCAATGAGGAATACATCCCAACTCCTATATTCTTAGTAGGTGGTCGAGGGTTATCCACTAAAGCAACAGTAGAGTCAGAAGTTTCTTGAGGATCGACTGGACAATAATCCAATTGATCAACCTTAATTATTTTCCCTTCATGAGGAAAGAAAATGACATGAAACAGAGTCGAAGCAACGGCGTCCATTTCGTATACCCAGTTCCTTCCTAAGAGGAGATTGTAGTCTAGCTTAGAATTAATGACTTCTACTTCAACATTAACAACCTTCCCCCAACAAATATAGGGAAGGCCGGGATAATCCCATGTGGCTTGTGAGAATGTCCATCAAATGTAGTCAGGAGGGTAGGTGAAGGAATAGCCAAAGGAGATCCAATGGCCTTCTAGCAATACATTGACATGACGCATGTGGAAGCTCCTTCATCAATAATGGTACAAAAAATGTTAATTTTCCGGTATGTAGACTTTATTTGGAAAGCCATATGATGAGGGAGTCACTTTTTGACATTTAACATGTCGAAAGTGAGCACTAAAGAGTTAGTTGGATCAACTGCCCCAATTGCCGAGAGTAAAGCACTTCGTTGAGTTGGACACAACTGGAGAACCTCTAAAGCAGACACGGCGCATGGACTCTGAGCCAGATCCTCAACAATGGAGTAATTCTGGGTGGCCCTAGCATTAGGATTAATAGTTGTGCGTTTAATGGAACCTTTCAGTATGCGTGGTATAGTCTCGACAGGGGGTCGCTCAATATGAAGGTCAGTATTTCTGAGAACAGCTTTATCCTCGAAAGTTTCAGCTTCACTATAATCACGTGATCGAGTGGCTACATGGATATTAGAACCTATCATGAAAACATTTGACGATTTTTCTCCTTCCTGGTTGCCCTTTACGGAGGTACCCGGATTTGAACTCACGCCAATAAGAAATTGTTGCCCTTGGGTAAAAGGGTTAGTTAACACAGCTTGAGAACTAGAAGCCCCTTGCTTCCCTAACAAGCATTGAGCGTCCTAAATCTTTGGGTAGAGATGATTTAAATGGTCTCCACTACATAACTTGGATGGAAACTTGACTTTCTTTCTAGACTCATTTCTACCACCACCAACATTATTTCCAAATTTATTTGCGTCAGTCTTCCAATCCTGGTTCTTTTTCTTACCTCGTCCTTTCCTTTTTCCATTGGAATTTTGATTTCCTTTGGGGTTATCAGATTGGATGGAATTAATTAAAGAGGGTTGGGAAGACGAAGGGTTAGACGATGTGACCTATTTGTTAGGAGCAATTTGTAAAGACAACTATTGCAATTGGCTCAACAAGTTCATCGTATTTGTGTCTACCGATCCAACGATACCATCCGCATGGGGACTTGGCTTCAACTTGGCTATATCAACCTTCGACCCAGGAGCATCTGGCAAGTATTTTTGTAGGATCCTAGACTAAGAGTAGATCAATTCTAATTGTTGGGCCCTAAAAATAGCTTTCTCCTCAGAATAGACTCTGGACATGGAGACATCCTTAGAGATTTCCGATTGTAAATATTTGAAAAACCATTCGAGACGGTATTCTGGAGGAATTTTGGCTTTAATGAGCCTCTTTCTCTGTCTCCATTCCTGAATATGATCATAAATGTGAGTTGTCATGTCCTGACAAAAATTGGCTAGAAGTTCAGTTCTAGCATCATAATAGACAGGTAACTGGAAATGATTTAAGAAAATATTAGCTAAGTTGGCGAAAGATGTAAAGCTTCCCCCTGGAAACTCTATATACAATTTGGCTGCATTACCAGTCAAGATGCGTTGAAAAAGTCTCAACCTAATCGAGTCATCAATAAGGGAGTTTGATGAGCACCACAAATGGAATGTGGTTACATGGTCGCCTGGGTCTTCATCGCTCTTCCCTTCAAATTTTAGAATGTCTGAAGGGAGTTTGGTTGGGACTGAAGGCCAGGCCAGATTGTATTTGATTAGATTGTTTGTTAATTTCGTGAGATCTAGGAAATTCAAAGTTTCCAGGAATGGAAGCCTAGGAGGACCTTGGGGATTCCACCTAGATTGGGTGGAGCTCCCAAAGTTCTGAAAAGATTGGCCTGGATTTTGGAAGGCAACAAGCTTCACAAGGTAACCAGCTGAACCAAAAGGCAAGCCTTGTGATCCAACAAAACTCGGAGTTTGACCAACTCCGGCCGAAAAACCTCCATATCCAGCGAAGCTTCCTCCTAAAGGATTATAAGGAGTCGATAACCACTGATAAGGATTCCAAGTAGAAGCTAGGGGAGGAGTACTTCAAAATGAACGAACTATGGAGTACGACCTATTCCCTTGTTGGCAAAAAAAAGGATTCCCAGTTCCCATGCCACTAACCGCAGGGTTAGTCCAACCCTGAAAAGGATTGCTTCTTTGTCCTAAAGAAGGAAAAGGTATAGATCCAATTGTTGAGTTGGAATGTGGTATATGACCACTTCCAAAAGGAAAACCCTAGAATGAAGCCGATCCACCCATCATGGATGTGGCGGCACTAAACGGAACTGACAGAATACCCTATGAATGGGTGCCAAATGGGAAGAATCTAGAACTAAAAGCATTGGTTTTGGAATTTCCGCTCGTAGAAGGAATGGAGGTAGACCCAAGTAAAGATGAGCTAGCAAAAGACCCAAATAAAGAAGAAGAGGGGATGGAAATAGTTCCTCCCCCTTGTACTGATGTTGGAGTCTACATAGTTGTAGCACTTGTAGTAGAAGCCATGCTTCTAGTAGTGGTCATCGATGATAAGTGCATAATGTGGCCTGGACTTGATGGTATATGCATTAGAGTCCCAACGTATCATAAAACTTCCGCACAACTAGAAGGTAGGGGAGAATCCAGAGCTGCTAACGACTTTGGGAGTTCCTCTACCTCTATGTTATTTTCCGTCTGAAGGAGAACTCGAGAAAGAACTGGAGTGTTCCTCTCTTGTTCTGTGGAAGTACCAGGCCTATCTTGAAGACTAATTCTCTCAAGAGGAGGATCAATCCCTGATGTGTCAACTGCCACGAGATGAAACCCACCAGCAGTATCACCTCTACGCCTTCTAGGAGAAGGCTTTAAACTTGGTGGTGAAGGACCACGAAGTCTTCGAGACTGTCTAGGTGATCGGTCAGCCACTTTGAATTTTTTATTAAGATCTAACTAAAGACTCAAAAAATTGAAAGCTAGGCCAACTAGGAGCACATAGCACACACTAAAAAGTCCCCAAAAGATATCAGCTAGTCAAACAACTTTCAAGTATTTCTGCTCTGGGTGATTAGGACCGGACACCAAAATATGAGAAAGTGAAGTAAGGGGCCTTCCAAAGATAGTCTGGGATAATGACGGCCCAGTCCTATCAGCGAAGGTAAAAAAGGAAGTTATGCAAGCCCCCAAGCTTCGCAAGGGTGCCCTCCAGTAGTACCGTTGAGAGTGATACAACGTTGACATCAAGTGCCATGGTATTCCCCTCCACAGCCACCTTTGTAGATCCCTAGGAGTAGCAACTAAGGTTACCAACTCATTGCAGAAGCTAGGCGGAATAGTTGTGAGGTAAGATCGGACAAGTAGGAGAGCGGGTATCTCTCTTCCCTATCTTCAAAAACCCTCCTACTTAACTCCCAGATCGAGATCTTTCCTGGTCTTCCTAACGCTATTGGATTTTCAGTCACTATTTAGACTCCTATGTTTGACAGTTTAAATGGCCTTGGAGAGTTATCTCTCCACTCGCCTAATCCAAGGCCCTAAAATATCCTAAAACTTGTTGGTGTGTCTAACTTGACAATTATAAAACATTCTAGGATATTTTAATTAGCACTTGTTTTTAAACGAGCTATTATTTAAGTCACAAGATAAGTGAAAGTGAAACTAGTGGTGTTTTGACGCAAAAGAAATTAATAAAAACCAAACTACATGGAAATGCACTTGTTTTTGTTTCTCGATGAAAGGAATTTCTACAAGGTTTAGAGGAGATTCAAATAAAGCAAAAAAAAATTCTTTTCTTTTATTTTACTCAAGCTTCACACTCACAAAAATTAACAAAACTATGGATGCCTAAAAAGATGCACAAACTTATCCTAATGCAACAAGTACATGCTGATGCAAAAATCAAAACTACTCTTAAATCAAGAAATGAAAGTTACTTGTTTATCAATTTTTTAGTTTTCCACTTAAAATGTTTAGATTGAATATAAGTTATTGTTTCGTATTTCGTCTAAACACTAAAAACAAGGTTCAAGACAAAAAAAAATGCACTTTCACTCATAAAAAGGAAAACTAAATCGAAACAAAGTTCAAGAAAGCAAAACAAAGTTTCAAGAAGTTTCCTTCAAAAGCAAAACAAAAATTACTTGTCAAAAGTGCTCTAAACAAGACTGAAACTTTATGATTGAAGAATAGGCAATGAAACAGTTTGCGAGTTTGCAACACAAAACAAGACAAAACAAGTGAGAACTCAACAAAAATGTGCTTCGAAATGCTGTTAACAATCAGAAAGCAGCCACAAGAGCTTGGCAATAAAGACCAAAAGATTGAAAATACAACTTTCAAGAAAGTGTGAACCAAGAACTTTTGGAAAGCAAGAAAGGCAGATGGTCATAAAGATACCGTTTTGACATGCAAACCAAAAAATCACCAAAACAAAATTTGACACAAAGATTGAGATCAACCTTTCTGCCCTGAAGACACAGAGTAGCCAAGATTCCTAGCAAGAAATCTTGTGTGCTTCAGCAAAGACGATGACGTTTGCAAGAAAAACAAGTAAGACCAACACTTTCCACAATCAAAGAGAATTTGAAATTAGATACTTGCTCTAAAACTAAACATTGTCACAGAAAAGTAATTGTTTAGGACTAAATAAGATCAGCAGTCAGACCTCCAGAAACAAAAATATTTAAAAATCTTGAAAGTTATAAGATATAGGCAACTATGTTTGTGCACAGATGTAGGTATAAGCGACTAAGCTTAAGGAAACATGCATATACGCAGGTTTACTTAAGGAATGATGCATATATACGCTTCTGCAAATAGAAAAAACAACATATATAAAAGGTTTCAAGAAAAATAAAAAACAGTCTGAAGAAACTGATCAAACTTCCAATTCAAGTTCCTACAGGAACAAAGTACACAGTAATAGCAAGCAAACAAACAGCTGAGCCCTGATTGGCTTGAATAAACCCAAACTAGGAACAACAATGTTCTTGTTTCCACTGGAGTCGTCAATTCTGTTAAGGGATAAATCCCCCTAAGGTCTTGGGTTGATACCCTAGCAGACTGGAGGTTGTCTATACAGAGAAACACACATTCCATACAGCCATAATGCTAATATAAGCAAACTCTACGATAAGGGGCATCCCTGAGGTCCTACGTTTGAGAAGATATTTCTAGGGTCCAAACCCTTCTTGGAGTTCCTTTTTCTCGTTTGACCTGTAAAACAATCAATTCAAGAAAGTACATTAGTATATGGACTAAACATCATAAAGAAACCATTTTCATATTATATTGAAATGTAGTTAATTATGCAATTAAATAACATCGCACGTTGGAAGGTAGCGTCGGCCTTATTTGGATGACCATCCCGCTCATTCAGCTAAGTGCTCAGACCACCCATCACATCTTCGCGACATTTTTCTTCGCTGGCGACACTACAATATCCGACTAAACCCGCATAAATGTGTCTTCTGCGTCTAATTTGGCTGACTCCTTGGGTTTATCGTCTCCCGAGAGGGCTTCCGCTTGGATCCTCTTAAAGTCGAGGCCATTTTGAATCTTCCTCCCCCTGCTTCTTTGTGGCAACTACAGAGTCTGCAGGGTAAAGCTAATTTCTTACGACGATTTATCCCAAACTATGCCGAAGTGGCAAAGGGTTTCACATGGTTACTTAAGCGTGACACCCCATTTTGATGGGATGCCATAGCTGAGGAGTCTTTTGCACATCTCAAAACTCTTCTAGTTTCCGCCCCTTTGTTGCAGCCTCCAAATTATCATCGTGATTATACATTATACCTGGCCACTGCTGACACCACCATTGGTATGGTTCTAGTACAAGATGATGACGATGGCATCGAACATGTTATTTACTACCTTAGTCGCAACTTGTTAGATACAGAAACTCGATATGATTATGTCGAGAAGTTGGCCCTCATTGCTGTCTGCACTGTTCAACGATTCTGTCACTATATCTTGTTGCGTACTACGACAGTGATCTCCGATTGCAACCCCATGACTTATATTCTATCACGACAATTGGTGGGGGGAAAATACTCGAAGTGGATAGTCATCCTCCTAGAGTTTGACGTGGAATTTACTACTGCCAAGTCTAAGAATCACCTGTCTTCGCCGAGTTGTTGTGTTCTTTGCCATCCGCTACTACCTCCTCTCAGATAGAGGATTCTATTCTAGACGAAACTCTCTTCCTTATCAACACCCTTGATCCTTTGTACGAGGACATTATTGTCTACTTGCAGACGTCCTCTTTCCGTCCCGAGACCTCTAAGGATGCTCGTCGACGGATTCGACATCAAGCCCAACCATATCGCATCGTTGGGGACACCCTGTACTGTCTCGATGTTGATTTTGTTCTTCGCCAATGCTTGACCTTCGAAGAATCGGAGAGACTTATGAATGACTGCCACTCTGGTGCTTGTGGTGGTCACATGTATGGATACACCACTGCACAAAAAAGCCTTCGTGCTGGCTATTTCTGGCCCTCCATTTTTAAGGATTGCATTCTTGCTGTCCGTTCCTGTCATGAATGCCAGATTTACCAATGGGAGATGCGTGCACCCCTTGCTCCGCTGCACCCCATTGTAACCGTTGGCCCCTTTGCCAAATGGGGCATCGATTATGTGACCTTTAACCCTTGCTCGGCCGGGGGGCATGGATACATCATCGTTGCTGTAGATTATTTTATGAAATGGGCCGAGGCGATGCCTACATTGTCAGAAGACGGTCACACCGCGGCACAATTCTTGTTTAATCATGTTATTTCGCGGTACAGAGTACCACAAGCCATCGTCACTAATCACGGAAAACATTTTTGTAATCATATGATGACCGAGTTAAAAACCCAGCTAGGCCTTAGGCATGATAGTTTGACCCCGTACTATCCTCAGGAAAACGGTCAAGTGGAAGCCATGAACAAAGTTTTGGTCACGATGCTTCAACGAACTCTTGGCATGCATAAGTCCAGTTGGCATCTGATGTTGTTCTCTGCTTTGTGGGCCTACCGTACCTCCATGAAGGTCGCCACTAGTTTCACTCCTTTTTAGTTAGTTTACGGACTGGAGGTGACCCTTCCCATTGAGTGTGTGATTCCTTCACTGAAGTTAGCCGTCGAGTTACTCCCTGATACTACCCCTATAGAAGAGAGACTTCTTTACTTAGAACGACTGGATGAGACTCGTCGTCTAGCCTCCCTAGCTATTGAAGCTCAGAAGAAGCAAGTGAAAACTCACTTCGATCACTATTAACCCCTGCTCTTTCATCGAGGGAGATCTAGTACTGCTCTATGATCAAGCTAACGATAAGCTGGGAGCAGGAAAACTCGAGTCGATGTGGCATGGGCCCTATATTGTGAAAAGAGTTTTACAAAAAGGTGCCTATGAGCTTATAGATTATGAAGGTAATCCCTTGGACAGGCCCCGGAATGGGCTTTATCTCAAGAAATATTACGCATGAGTCCAGGCACTCTCTCTTTTTTTTATACATACGTATGCTTTCAGCAGTGTGTTGTGTGTGCGTGTTTGTTTAGTTTTGTAGGTATATCAGCATGATTACCGCTTATTGTGTCTTTTGCTTCTTGAACAGATGTCTGGATCAGCTTACGTTGGTTTCACTAATGGTGCTTCCTGCAGTACTAGTAACTTGTCATCTGCGGCATGGGTGATCTACGATCCTCATGGTGAGTTAGTAGATATTCAAGGGGTGTGTCTGGGTTGTACGACGAACAATGTTGCTGAATATAGTGTTGTGATTGAATTATTAGCTGAGGCAATTAACCTCGGCATTCACACATTGGTTGTAAACTTGGATTCTCAACTTGTAGTCCACTAGCTCAACGGGCGTTATTCCGTCATAGATCATCACATTTTAAGGTTGTATTACATGTTTTAGTTTTAGAAAGGAATTTGATTTCATTACTTATCAACATATTCCAAGATGACTTTAATACACTAACCGATGCATTAGATTAACTATGTATTGGACAGACATTGCATAATATGTGAATCAACTAATACAAAGCATCTAATACAATAAACCTAACAACATGTTATATGTATATATATATATATATATATTTAATATATATATATATATATATATATATATATATATATATCTATATATTATATATATCATGTGGCGCACTGAGGTGCTCAAAAATAAGTGTACATGCCTAGATAGAGTCTGTGTTCTCCGTACATCTGAGACACATGTCTCTCAAAAAATATGCAAAAAATAAAGCCTAGGCGTCTAATCGCGATGGTGCTCATGATAGCACGTCACCGGGCACACCAATCGTCTCAACAGGCGATGAACACGAGTCGGCACCCCCACTGTGTGCCTCTGATATGCAAAAGGCACGTCCGCCAATCTAGCGTAACCCAGAATCCATTGGGTGAGCCCCTCGAGATTCTGTATCAGCTCTTCCCCCATGGTACCCCTTGCCTGAGGGTCAGCTATGGGTTGGCCCCTCCGCGCTATAGGAGACAAGCCGGCTGGTCGCTCTGGGCCAACGTCTGCATATACATACAACCGTCATCAGAACAGGCATGTATTAAAAAGAAAAAAAATGAAAATACATAAAACATCAAAAACAAGGAGTTTATACCTAACTCCTCCTCCCATTCCTCTCCCTCTGGTAGTGGGAGGTCTGGGTCCCCCATGAAATTGGTCCCCGCGTATGGCCAATCCTCTACCACAATCAGTTGATGGCAAAGCCTTATGAAGAATTCGGGCCGCCATGACATCTCCTGGCCCCCTCCTCCTCTGGGCATCAATGCTGCCTAGCGAGCCATCCTAGGCTCTCGTGGTAATGGATCAGCCACTACAGCCCCCTGAATCTGGAAAAGTGGTAATCGTTCCAAGAAGAACGACACCACAATCGAGCCATACGCGAACTGTTTCACTCCTGCGCGCTTACAATTTGTGAGCTATCGTTTGATGTTGGTAGTCACAGTTGTAGCCCAATCAAAGATGGTGGGGCTGAGGAATTTTTTCGCTAGTAGCAGATGATTCTTGCTCGCCTCATGGGGTGCTTGTACCCCAGTTGCACGCATGATGGTGAATAATATCGCCTTGAGCGTCAAGTCCTGGATGGTGTTGATAGCCACCTTGGCATTGTTCCTCCCAAATTGTGCTTTCGGACACACTCGGGCCTTTACTTTGCCTACCATCTCTCCAGAAGGTCTACTTCCAGTCAAAATGGGAATTTCCCCTCTCCATGACAGCCCAGTAATGAAATATACATCGGACACCTACAGCTCTAAGGTTTGGCCCCGTAGACAAAATACTTGGTCATCCACATCCCAAGCATCAATTATGAACTATAGTAACTTAGGTTGAGATCACATTTATGATGTGAGGAAGAACTTTTTGAGGCCACAGTCCCTCAAAGCATTCATACACCCCACATCCTCGATGGCGAAGGCATCTACGACATCATGTTCCCGTTCTTTCCATTCCGCCACCATCTTTTCTTGTTTCCTGCACCCACAAGGATAAATAAACCATTATTAAAACCTTGGTAAATTTATAAACCGGGAAAAATTAGAATGCAATGAGAAACTCTATGAAAAAAATTAGGTTACGTGGTTAGCGCGACTATTTTTAAAACAGATGCGCTAATAGCACGACCCCTTTGGGAAAATTACCCCATTAGTGTGGGTCTGTGCCGGATACCCACGCTAATGGGGCGAAGCCCGAAAATTTGAATTCCCCCTTGCAGAGGCTTAATCAGGGATACAATGCACGAAAAAAGGTATGGAAATGGAGCTAAGGGAAGCTCCTCTCACCTGGAGTCGACGAAATCGCAAATGGTTGCACGGATTGGCCGTAATCACCGCTTGAAGTTTGCTCCCCAAACAGACCACTCCCACTCTTCAAGAGGTAAAAAGTAAAAGTAATTCTATTTTTTACATTTTCACCATATTTATAGAGTCATTTTGACTTATTTTTGGGTTTAAAAGGGTTATTTTTGAATATTTTAAGATATTTTTGGTTGAAAATGGATTTTACGCTTGCTTCTTGTGCAGTGACAGGTCTTTTACGCAACTTTGATGGTGAAACGAGTTGTATTTTATACTTTTTCGGACTCGGTAAATACACGAAAAAGTCACTATGGAGTCATCTTTCAGCTCTTTTCTGACTCGCTAAACATAAAAAGATTGCCGAGTTGTTCCTCTTGACTCGTTAAAAGTAAAATAAGAGGCGGTCATCTTTAAACTCTTTTCCAACCGTATAAAAAATGAAAAGTTCGTCGGGCCTTTGTCGTTTCAGGTTCATTAATGGTAACGAAACCATGTGATATCGATCACTTTTCAACTTTTTCGGGTTGCTGTCACTACTCACAAAAAGTACTCCTCGGTCGTAATGGCCGGGCGGTTCTTTCGAGCATAGTTTTATACTTTTTTGGGCTCGAGAGACACAACTTTACGAAAAAGGACACCGCTAGAGTTTTATTTTTGCTGTCTTTTCAAACTCTCTAAACATGAAAAGACGCCGAGTTTTTCCTTTGTCAGATGCGTTAAAACTTTAATGACATCGGATTTCGTCGTGATGACACCTCTCAAGCATATGCTATCCTCGTCAAGCTTGCCATCCAAAAATAACCGGGGTACTCGCCAGAAATGGTGGGGGAATAAAGGAACCATAATCATCTTCGTCGGCAATATGTCGCTCTTGAACATGGCACTTATTTGCATTCGTGTCTGGGTGGGGACATGTCATCTCGTTTCACACTTGCCTGCATGGGTTTGGGTTATCCTATTTGACCATTCATCTGCTCATCTCCTTGTCGTCATGACCCCTCATCATTTGACATCAAATACTGCCAAATCCGCTGTTGTGCCGCCGATATGTTCAAGAGAAGTTGACCTCTGCAGAATACTCAACCTCCCTCCGATATCTCACACAAAACATGTTGTCCCTCTCTGTCTCGTGTCGATGATGTGGGAAACATTATGGCCCACCTTTGATCAAGATCACTTCCTGTCGACTTCAGCTCATTATCCAGGAAGATGACCTAGAGACTCCCTTCAGGTACCTTGGAGCCTGCATGCCTCAATGGCAAGTTCTTCGTGTTTGACACAAGGTTTTCATCATTGGCCTCCGATCGGATGATTCTACGGGTGTTCGACACTGGCTCATTGATTCACGCGCCGTGGATTGTACCTATAGTACCTTGAGGACCATCGTCATTATTGGTGGTACCTCTCGCGTCTGTTAACAGTTTTCATCATTGACTGGTAATCAGACGATGTTCATTCACGTTCTACTTTGACTCCTGTATTCACATGCTTGAACTTGTACTGTGTTCGGGTCGAGTTGGAGCGCAAGACCCCAGATTATGCATATTGAAATCCGGGTTGCATTTTGTGGATTATTGTAATCATTACATGACTCATTTATTGGATGGCTGTGACCATACCTGAGTCCATTCATTGATCCTCATTGGATGGCTGTGTCCATGCCTGGGATTCAGTTTTTATATACTCTGTTACGGATGGCTGCGCCCATACCACATATATCATGTCCTTGAGATATCATTTTTACTTCTTTTCATAGGTTCTCTGGCGGCCGTGCTTTCTCTTGTTTACTTGCTTGGATAGCTTTTTGGATTGAACTTCTTGCTGCCTCTTGCTTCCTGACTTACCTAGATACTGTAAACTAAGCTTTGGGTCGCTTGTTTTTCTTTTTGACTTGGCAAACTTTATTAGCGTGGTTTTTTCTTTGACAGTTGCGCTAGTGGCACTTGTTGCTAACTGAAAACCTGCGCCAATCCCTGTATAGCGCGAGTTATGGCCTGACAATCGCGCCAGGCCTGTTAACCTTTTCAGTCCACTTGTTTTCCTGCCTTCTGAGCTTGGATTTGTATCTTGCCACATCTTTTTTGATTGCTCGAGTGTGTTTGATCCTTGTCTGACTGGTTCTTAACCTCCATCCTTCGGGTGTTTTCTTCTCTCTACCGATTTCACACCTTAGCCCTAGGGCATCTAGTGGCCGTGTGTGTTGAGCCTTCCGTAGGAGTTTTAGGTTTCTTGATTGTCGAGTCGATTCTGTGACTGCTTTTTCACTCGTTCAGTGATTGTTGAAATGTTTTTGGTTTATTTCCAAGTGACTTGCTTCTTTCTTGCTTGGATTTCATTTTAGCCTTGTTTGAGCTTAGATCACATAGCTCGTACAAGCCTTTGTTTTTCTTTTTATTTGGAGAATTGTTTTGGTGTCTTGGATTTCATTGTGTTCTCATTGAGTGAAGTTATCTCTTTTACTCAGTGTTATTGTCTTTCAAAATTCATTCTAGTGCATTGTGCCTTTAAAAAAGAAATCGAACAAATCTCTTTTGCGTTCAATAGTTAATGGAATAGAACTTTTCTTTGATTTGTATTCTTGAAAGAAAAAGTTTTTATTTATTTGCCATTAGCTGCATTAGGGTGTTTGATTGATTGTGCTCATTTTTGTTTGATTGAATATTCTTAATCTTCTCGTAGTTAGTATTCATCAAACGAAATGGTATTCTTTGGCATATAGCTTGCATCTTGGCAATTGTGAAAGATCACATACAATAGGACCTAAAATCGAAACTTAACTAAAGATCAACCATAAAATAAACCGAATAAACTTAAAAACGCATTGGAACATAATGCTCACATTCTAGAGGTCTAGGCTAGAGATGTGCTCCGGCGTCGTTAAACCTAGTCACTTTTGTTTTCGCATTAAGGTTGGGTGATTCCTCCTTGTGTGATTCAACTCTGTCTAGTACTGACTTGTGCTCCCACGTACCGTCGCGTATATATGGGGAGACTTCACTAGGTTATCATCCTTGATCCATAGGAAGCCGTGTCTACCGCCTTACAAGCCGTAACGCACCGAACACAGCATTCAGGAAGATTGGCTGCAGTACGGAAAGTCCTTGGTTTTCATATGATTGCCAAGGTATATAAGCAATTTTACGGATTGTCTGGTAAACCCCTTGCCTAGTTTCTCCAGAGCAGTCACTTTTTGATCCTTTTCGGACTCTTTAAAAGAAAAGGCTCTATTGAGCATTTGTCACTTCGGGCTCATTAAACATTCGAAGGCCACTAGAGTCATATTTTGTCCTTTTCTCGACTCTTAAAACATGAAAAGGTCAAGTTGTGTCCTAATGTCTTAACAATTTATTCGGCCACGATTACATTCACCTTGTTAAATCTTGTTTGTGTTTAGTTTTGAGTAGGGTCTCTTATCGTTAGCTTGTCTAGGGTCTTTGTTTGATCATCCTGGTGGATCCATTGATCCCGTCTCCCGTCCCAAGTGACCAAGGGTCTCCTTCTTTTTCTGCCCCTGAGACACTGGTTTGTGATGACACTCTCCCTATTGTTCCGAGTGTCCAACCATTGAACTCTCGTGCTCCAGAGGACGAGCTTTACGACTTGTTTTGGAACCCCGTTTGGGAGCCTTCTGAAGAGGATTTTCCCAATACTCCCATTGGTGTTTCATCTTTGATGGCTTCTTCCGAAATGGAGGATACATCTCCTGTGTCGAGTGAAACACCCGTTATGTCGAGTATTGATACTCCCATCCCAACTACATCCCAAGTGGAGCCGCCAAATTGTTGGAGAGGTAAATCCCCTCTACGGATAGAGGCGATCCCTACTAGCCCAGAACGGGTCTAGCAACAATCAAACAATGCTACCAGGAAAGTCCCTAATTGAAAATAAAAGGGTAGGTGATGAAGACCTACTTGGATTCCAACGCTTTTGTTCGTAGAAGAGACGTCACCCGCGCTCCTTTGCTTTGGCCGGTCACAATCCTCCACTATTTTCATGAATGGACACCTGCACACAAAGAGAACAAGACAAACACAAGCGTGAAATATAATAAATGCAATTATACATCAGTCAAGAAGGATATAACGCAACATCAATCATTACAACAATGAGAGTGGAACCGTAATGATATTCATCTATTATTAATAATCAACAAAGGAGAATACAACCAGCGTCCTGACTTCAAGTCCTCCTTTGGCTGGGTGCTCAGCTACACAAGTCTTGCAAAGCTTGAGGGGATGAGGGACAAGCCTCTCTCTCTTTGGTGACAAGATCTCCTCACTTAGGTTAAGCCTTATGGACACAAAGAAGACTCTTGCAACTCTAATCTCTTCATATCTTCCTTTCAGCACCAGTATTACTACCACTAGCTCGCTCAAGGCATGGAGACAAGCTTTTATAGGTGAAAGAGGAAGGGATAAGATCAATCACAACAATAATGGATTTGGCCTAATCACTTGGAAACTTCCAGGGAAGGGTGGAAAACTACTTCCCATTCAAGGAGATTCGAAGCCAAACCGTCCTCACTTAACATAGATTCAGTTGGTGAATGATTTGGAGAGAACTTTCTGAGGTTGATTGGTTAAAAAATTTGCCCAAATAGGTTGGCGCGATTGCGACTCTGGGACAGAGCGCTAATAGCGCGCCCCTTTTATAGGATTTTCCCCATTGGCGCTGGAAGAACACAGTGGCCCAACGCTAATGTAAAAAGGTATATTTTTAAGGGCAAGCTGCAGGAGATGTCTTCAGGGCATGTGAAGCTCATGTTCAGAGGAGAATGATGAAAGTGGTTTCAAGTCTTGTCACTTCTCACAAGTCCCGGAATGCATCCTCCAAGGTGTGGGTGAGGGGTAATGGGGATGGTGACAAGTGGTGACAAATTACTGTGTAACAATAAGAAAACTCTACGATAAGGGGCATACCTGAGGTCCTACGTTTGAGAAGATCTTTCTAGGGTCCAAACCCTTCTTGGAGTTCCTTTTGCTCCTTTGACCTATAAAACAATCAATTCAAGAAAGTACATCAGTATATGGAATAAACATCATAAAGAAACCATCTTCATATTATATTGAAATGTAGTTAATTATGCAATTAAATAACCATTCATATATGAATCATAACATAAATATCATAAACATGAAGAAGATTTATATCAGGAACAAAGACATGTTTTTCTTTTATTATAGACAAATAAAGTACAGAAAGGAATAATTTCACCTAATTCGTCCTTTCACAGGCTCCAAGTGGAACCGTCCTCCAGACTAGTCCAGTCTGAAGCCTTTAACAAACTCCTTCCATGAATTACTCCATGATATCTCAAGTACTAGATAGACATCAACACACAAGGAAACAAGGGTTTCCTGTAAAATGGGAGAAGTGCAGGAGGCACTAGGATCTTCAGACCTAGTCAGGGAAATCTCAGCATAATAATCTTTCTCTCTCTTCTCTCCTCCCTTAGGCCTTCCCATTGAAGCCTTTTATACTTCTCCCAAAGTATTTTTTTAGTGGGGAATTCGTTGGGAACAGTTGGGCCACGGGCACTAACAGGTAATCAACAGGTGAAACCTGTGATCTCCGCCCGAAATTAAGGATATTTCATTTTTTTAAGTGTTTTAAGGCATATACACGGGTTGGGTATACACAGACCCATGTACACACATGTTTAGCTCAGGGCAATGTCACGTATAGGGAATAAAACACTGATTTTTAAATTTTGTACCAGGTTTGGAGGGACGGGTTTCCCTAGGCCATGAGTTCAGCATCACAAACCTCAAGAGTGAGATTTGGAGCTATAACAAGCATATAGAGGGTTTGTATTATTAAGAATTAGTTATGAATACAACTTTGGATTCCCTCTCGACAATCTAGTTATAGAGATAAAAATATACTGGCAAAAACCTAAGTGAGATTACCTCACTTTTCCCAGCAAAATTCCTCTGATACGACAACTGGACTGACTATCCCCGGCTACAACTATGTTGCCCCTTTGCAGTAGCTGCGTGAGCCTGTGTGGAGCACTCTGAGACTCTACATCAGCCCTGTGCTACCACCTCCATCACCTGGAGCTCTAATGTTGGCCTTCTCAGCTGATCCTGCTACTCCTTAACTGAATTTCCACTTCTGCAAGAGGGCATCTCTTCCCCTACACTGGCATTGTGTCAAGCAATGTGTGTGCCCTCCTAGCCCAATGTTAGCCTCCCTTGGTTTGCGCAACCTCCTTTGGCATGTTTCTGCCTCTCTTTGTTGCGTATCTAGTGTCTCATAGAATATCCTCCAACCTTAACTATCCTACCCCTCTATTACAACTCAGA
This sequence comes from Pinus taeda, assembly GCA_000404065.3. Taxonomy (NCBI): domain Eukaryota; kingdom Viridiplantae; phylum Streptophyta; class Pinopsida; order Pinales; family Pinaceae; genus Pinus; species Pinus taeda. Next base: position 43,719 of record APFE030070022.1, on the reverse strand, counting down.
TCACCTCTTCGATTTTCTCAGGAAACTTTGCCCCAGAAAATTTGAATTAACTAATCAATATGGTGTATCTGCAACTGACCCTCAAGCCTCCTCTTATACTTTTCTTGTTAGTGAATCAACAGACAATATTAAGTCCCCAATAACTAGCTAAGATTAAAATAGACTTGATCCTCGTCACTTAGAAGTTTCTCACCCATATTCTTATTAATACAAATTATTATTTTTATTTTCCTAAGTTTAGACTTAGGAACCCATTAGAAATATTAATTATTTTAATAAATCCTCATCTAGGTGGAATTACTACAAACAATTTTTGGGTCTTGGAGATCTCATGTTTTCTAGCCCCTCCACAAAATTTCAGAGCTAGAGCACATCCAATGCTACCCAAAATCAACACTTGGAATGAGGAAATTTTCCAGGCTTCATGATTACTTAGAGAATATGAAGGCTAAGATAGATAATTTTAGTCTCAAAGGAAAAGCAAATTTTCGGTTGGAAGATATCAAGTGATCTAGGTGGATTGGTGTTCGCCCATATATTCCACCTAGACCTCTAGTCAGTTTCATATGTTCCCTTAACTATAGCAACATTTACTATTTTTAGCTATTTTTTCAAGTCTTGAAATTCTAGAGTTGTTTTGACTTCGTAGATGGCACTTTTTTGAGGTCCACAGTAGGCCTGTAATAGGGGTGGAAATCATATTATTCTTCCAACAGACTACCTTGGCCTTCCTCTTACAATCATACTCCTTATCGCAAATGCGTAGATCTTCTCATCTACTTACCTACGATGTTCTTCCTAGAACTCACACTGCCTACTCCTCCTCCCGTGGGAAACTCACTCTACCTTCCATATGTCTTTATTTGGTACTAGTAAACTCATTGTTGCACCTAAAATTCAAACTAGCTAAATTGGCAAGTCTACTATGGTCTTCTGCCACTTGAAATTATGACCTCCTTCCTACTACTGGAAAACTAGATACCCTATGATATTTTCTAGAAATTCCCTTTGTGTGCTTTTCTCTTCCTTCCCTTCGCTGATTTTTGATTGAAAAGCCCTCATTTCAAAACCATTGTGCTAGATTTTCTCTATGAATTAACTAATCTACTCACCAGAAACCCTCTCCAGCAATCTCATTACCTACTACTAAAATATCTAAGGAAAAATTGAACTTTTCCTTCACCTGAAGTAGAAATCAATTTTCCTGCTTCTCCATAATTCACACCCTTGTCTTGGCCTATGGAGATTTTGAATTTGGTGCTTTAGATTTCCATCTAAAACTACACTATCATGGCTCCTTCACTTCTAAGGCTCTATCCTGATCAACCCGGTTTTGATACAATGTGAAAATTCCTTGAACTGCAATAGTTGAGTATTATATTCCTAACCTATGCAGTTTATTTGTAAGTGTTAATTATCAATAAAAAATACAGAATAAACCATAGTGAAATTATTCATAATAAAAATACATTGTGGAGATAAAAATGCAGAAATGAGAAATAAATGCACACAAACAATAAAATGACACCTTCATCTCTGGACAATTGTCCCTATAAAAAACCCAAAGGGAAAATCGATGCAACAAATGATGGTTTCATTATTATGCAACAATTTGATAAAATAATTACTATTATTTTCCCAAATGGAAAACATCCACCATATACTTACAAGATATGTAGGAGATACTTTGCCTCCCTGTACAATGAAACTAGCCTCTCTCCATCCACTCACACCTCCTCCAGGCTATTCACACCTTTGTCTAGAATGAAAACTGGTGGCCATGGAAAAACTCACATAGAATCTAGAACCTTCTAGGTGAATCATACTACCTCCCTCTGCCTCTGGAAATGAATCACCTTTTCTCCAGGATACTGACCCAACCACCCAAAACCAAAATGAACCCCTTTTGGCTAACTGGGGTTTCTAGCTAACTCACACAAATTTGCCTCCTCTTTCCTTGCCTCCTTGACACTAGAAAACTAAGGAACATCACCTCAATATATCAAGTCCCAAATCTCGATTGCTCCATCTCTTTGATGCTCTTCCCTAGATCGAACTACTCCTTCACTCAATACTTCAAACTAAGGAAGTTGAACTACCTTGCTCACCAAATGTAAATTGTGTCTTCTCCAATCCCTTGGACCTACTCTTATAATCTCTTGTTGGAACATCGATGATTAAGTTCTAATCACGATAAATGGCTTAGATCATCTTAGTTTCCGCTGACTTGTTGAGAAGTCTTTGGAGAAAATTTGATTTCCTCAATTAATACCCATTAATTAATCAATTATCCTAAGGGAGACTTGGGAATCTTTTATTATTTATCAATTAATTTAATTGATGGGTTTCTGGGTATTTTCTCTTGAAACCTTTTCTAGGTTTTAAATATCTCATGTATCTTAGCATCTATTGAACCTTAGATACTAGAACATCGATCTAATGATAATATATCCATTAAAAAAATATCATTTACTACTGTTGTTGTTGTCTTTATCTTTGAATAATCTCTTGTCTATATATAGTTTTCTTAATTGTACTTATCATTTCATGGCCTCCTAGTGAGGATTATAGGTCAATGAAAAGGGTTTCCTAAAGTTTGGTAGTAAGAAGAAAATTATTGAAGAATGTGAATGGAAAAAGAGAGAGCATTTTAAAGTATGAATCAAAGAAGTCAAAGATCTAGCATGCACCTTACAGTAGCATGGAAGCAAGAAGGTTCCCTTAGTAAGAGGGAGGTGTTCATGTTAAGAATATTTCCTCAGTTAGAAGGCTTATCTCATATTTTGAAGAAGTCTCGTGATTAAAGAGGACCTCGTACTTTGGGAAGGAGTTGTGATTCAAAGGAATAAATATTGTCTTCGTAAGGGGATGGAAGACGAATTTTGACATGAAGTATCCTACATTATAACTTGGAACTTGAGGATACATCAATTGGGTTGGTAGTGCTAATGATGAATGGGGTATGATATGGTTTCTTGGCAAAATATGAACCATGATTTTGTTGCATTGTGAAGGCAAAAGATATAGTAGGTTGTAGAATTATCTATGAAGCAATTTGGCTACATTTGAAGGACTATTTTATGGCATGTTGAATTTGAATATGATACCATGTGTTGATCTAAGTTGTATGAACAATGTAAAAGAACCTAGAAGGTTGAAGCACACTATGATTCAAGACATGATGTATAATGTAGCCAAGAAGTTGGAATGAATCTCCATAGAACCAAGTAGCCAATACATTGATGAAGTCCCTTCCTAAAGGAGAGGACAAGTATTTTTGGTACACACTTGGGCTTGTGGATATCTCCTCCCTATTTGAGAGAGAGTGAGGATGAATACATTTACTCTCCATGTGGCATGTAATATGGATATGAACATTAAGGAATAATAGAAGAAAAAAATACACAATAGAGACACTAAGATTTAGGTTATATACCAGGGAAAAAACCCACAAGGGGAAACCCAGAATCAAGTCTTGTTCTTCTTAGATATTCATCAAAATTTCAGCTAAGATACAATGTATAAGTGTTTTAAAATTAATCACATTAGGCTTGTTAGGGCTAACCCTGCCTCATACAAGATCCTCATAAGATGGTAGTAGAGGCATTCATAAGCCCTCCATTAAACCTCTAAAAGGTCTCTTAGTGATCGATAGATGAAACCATAAAAGTTTCCCTCATATCACAGTAATAAGCACAAGTAGCTTTGGCATACATCATTTTCAAATATAGCTTGTGTGGGCACAGTATATAGCTTGAGTGGGCCTAATAGTCAAGAGAATGTGTTTCCTACTAAGAGGTTACAGGTTCCAAACCATAGGGAGGTAAAGTATGTATGCATTTGTATACTTAGCATTCAAATCATTGTGTTGAAGTGGGTCCCTTATCTCATAAATAAGTGGGTTTCATACACAAATTTGGTCTCTTCCTTAATCGTGACCTTAAAATTAGATAGTAACGAGCCTAGATCCATCTTAACATTGGATCTATCAAGCATCGAGAGGGATCAAATATCTCGAGGTGAAAACCTATTTTTTTAGTGCAAAACTAGAGGAAAGGTTTGCACCTCGAGATACTTGATCCCTCTTGGTGCTTGATAGATCTGGTGTTAAGATGGATCTAGGTTGGTTTTAGTCTCATGCGGTCATACAAAATTTGTTGAACATTTAATTATTTTGATAATTTTAAATATGCTAAATATGTCTATATTAATTTGGTCAATTTAATTTAAAATTTTCCTAGTTACATCAGTTTGTTGAGATGAGAGAGACTTTTAGTACCTTGAATGATGAAAAATGATGAAATACAAGTTTTGAGTGTGAAGTGTCAATGTAACAATTTTGATAGATAGATAGACAATGTGAACTAAGAACATAGTCAATTACAAACAATCTTCATTGCAATCAATCTGAAACTATTTTTTTCCATTTTCTCATATCAATCATATGAAAATAGTATTTAGAATCATAGACCATTCAAATATTTAACTCGAGCCACTGTAGTAAGCAACATGCCTTGTGTAGTAAGCAACATACCATGTCTTTGTTGCTCTCTAATATTAATAGTAGTTTTCTCCAAAGTCAATCATTGTGACTTATGGAGTGTTAAACCCCAAATAATTTTTAGTGGTAGTTATTTTCTATTACCGCATTTGAATGCAAAGTAATTAATAATGTTGAATGATGGAAAATGGGAATAATAAGAATGTAGCCAATTATAAATTAAAGTAAGCAAACATTTTATTTAGGATGAAAATTCAAGTATTGTATTTATGGTTGAATAATTTTTATGTGCTTACACAGAGAGAGAGTGTGTATGTTTTTGGGGCCGAGAAGGAGAGATAAGGGGAGATAGAGAGATAGATGGGGGGAGAGGTAAGAAGAGAGAGGAAAATATAGGGTGGGAGGAATAGATATGGATATGGAGATAGAAAAGTTAGAGAGAGAGAAAGGGAGTGAAGGGAAAGGGAGGGAGGGAGGTATAGATAGATAGATATGGAGAGAGAGAGTGTGTATTTTTAGGGGCTGAGATAGAGAGATAGAGAAGGAGAGACAATGGGAGATAGAGATATAGATGGAGGAGGTAGAGATGTGCTTACACTGAAATCAATGCACAGTATTAATCTAATTACTTTGAAGTTAATGTACATCATACATCTTGTTGCATCAAATTAGAAATCAACATCTACACTAAAATCAATGCATCTAGTGCAAACAATCAAACAGGATTAGAAATCAAGATCTAAATGAAATCAATGCATATAGTGCAAGCAATCAAATAGGATTATAAATCAGTATCTACACTAAAACCAATACATCTAATGCAAGCAATCAAATATGAGTATAAATAAACATTTACGCTAAAATCAATGCATCTAGTGTAAGGTATTAAATATGATTAGAAATCAAAATCTGCAGTGAAATAAATGAATCTAGTGCAAGTGATCAAATTGGATTATAAATCAATATCTACACTGAAACCAATACATCATGTGCAAGCAATAAAATACGAGTAAAAATCAACATCCACAATAAAATCAATGCATCTATTATAAGGTATTAAATAGAATTATAAATCGACATCTACACTGAAACCAATGCATATAGTGCATGTGATCAAATAGGATTAGAAATCAACAACTAAATTGAAATCAATACATCTATTTTAGTGAAAATCTAAAATATTCATGACATTCTGTAGGTTTTAACCCTATACATAAATTATCCCCACTACACAATCAACGCAATGAAGGGGGGGCTCTGCCCTCCTTCTAACCCCCCGGTTAACTACGTGGACTAGTTGTGGAAAAAATATAACACAACCTAACATTCTCCCACTTGTTTTTTTCTTTCCACAGGGGCCCACAAGAGAGCTTAGTCATTTATCTAGCCCTGTAATGCCCATTGTTTCTCTAGACCAAGACAACTTTTGAGAGCTCACATATTTTGTCAATGCATCTGCAGTATTCTTCAAAGTGTCCATCTTTACCAACATCACCTTGTTTTCGTTTATCATATCTCTCACAAAGTGATACTAAACATCAATGTGGTTTATCTTTGAATGATTTGCGTGGTTCTTTGCTAAGAAAATTGCACTTTGGCTATCACAGTCTATCCTTATAGCTCCCTATACTAACCCCATACTTGAACACAAACTCTACAACCAAACTACTTCCTTGCTTGCATGTGTGGCTGCCATGTATTCTTGCTCTGTAGTTGATAGTGCCACTACAGATTGTTTCTTACTCATCCAACTGATTACACCTCCAAATAGGTTAAACACATACCCACTTGTAAATCTTCTCTAGTCCAGATCTCTAGCCCAGTCTGCATCAACAAAGCCACGAATATCCAACACTCTATCCAATCCTGGTCTTCCTTGGTAGCACAGTCCATAATCAGTAGTGCCATGCAAATACCTAAAAACCCAATTCATTGTTGTCTAGTGCTGCTTCCCCAGTTTTGACATAAACTTGCTCAATACTCCCACTGCATTTGTAATGTCTAGTCTAGTATAAACCATCGCATACATCAGGCTACCACCTACACTTGCATATGGAACATGGGACATGTCCTCTTCCTCTTCTTGTGTCTTGGGAAATTGTTTAGAAGATAACTTCAGACCTACAGGAATAGGAACCTTCACCAGTTTACTATCCTGCATATTAAACCTTTGTATTGTCTCGACATACTTCCTCTAGTTTAACTAGAGCTTCCTCTTTGCCTGATCTCTTTTAATTTCCATGCCCAAAATATGGTTTGCAGCACCAAGATCTTTCATGTCAAATTTGGAGGACAATTGGGTCTTCAAATCCTGGATAATTTCTTTGTCGTTTCCAACCAACAACATACCATCCACATATAAGACTAGATAAATAACATGATCATGAGTTGATTTAAAATACACACAGTGATCTACTTTGCTTCTGGTAAATCCAAGTCCCCATATAAATGTGTCAAAATTATGATACCATATCCTTGGTGACTATTTTAACCCATACAGACACATCTTTAACTTGCATACTAGTTATTTCTTACCCTTCACTACAAAGCCTTTAGGTTGCTTCATGTAGATCTATTCTTCTATATCCTTGTGAAGAAATGTTGTGATCACATCCATCTGTTCTACCTAAAAATCAAAAGAAGGAACAATAGATAAAAGTAATCTAATAGAAGTTACCTTGGCAACAGGAGAAAAAATATCACTTCCCGGCACATGAGAATAACCTTTTGCTACCAACTGAGCTTCGCATTTCTCCACCTTTCCTTCTACATTTGTCTTCTAGTTGAACACCCATTTGCTACCAATGAGTTTACATCCGATCCAACTTTTTCCATTCTTCATCAGACACTCCCTTTGGTTTAGTACCCAGATCTACTACGATCCATTGATATTTATCCACTAATAGATCCTCCATCTTGAGTTTCCATAACTGAAAACTCTAATCATTAAATTTCTCGATCTCTATCTTTCCACTGCTTGCCATCTTCTTTCACCACCAAAATTGATCCCATCGATCTCCCACTGAACAAGGTCTACCATAGGCCCGATGGAAACCCCTCAGCAAAAAAGGCACCCCCTTGAAGCCAAAGAAACTCTAATACAAATTGTAGGTTTTAACCCCGTATAGAAATTACCTATATAAGTACATAGTCCACAACTCATATCTACACAAATCGCTTGATGTGCTAGTACTGTTGCTGTTGCTACTACTACTATTGGTACAATGTGTTGTACAAGTCTTATTACCATCATTTGGGCAAGGAAGGAGTCCCAACTATGCATTTGATGGGGTTGGAGCTGTCTGTTCAGGATAATACCCCAATATTTTCCCAAGGAGGCAGTTGTCGAACATGAGTTCTATGAAAGCCAACGGTTCATTCTCGCCATTGATGGGAGTGACATTATGCTTCATGTACCTCTTAGATTCTACTCAGATTTGGTCGCACTTTCCCTTGTACGGAAGCCACATGTGAGACCAGTCTGTAGAAAAATATGCACCTAAGACTAGTCTGTAGAAAAATATCCACCTAACTTGTTGGACTAGTCTCTACCAGATAATAGACCATATGCTTCCGAGATGTCCAAAACCACTCTGTGATGCATTGGTGGACTTCACCATGATGAGATATTCAAATGATACCATCTTGTAATTCATCAACTGCTAGTACCGATGTTTGATCAAGTTCGATGATCCATGTGGATGTCTCGCTCCATCGCGCATTGGTCCTTTTAGCGATGGAGTGGCATGACATTGGCTGCCACATTGAATCGACCAAATAGTTGTGAACATTGCAGTTGAAAATTTAAAAAGACAATAGGAATGGAGGGCAACTAGAGTTTACTTCTTCCATTCGAAGTGTATTGAGCATAGTTGAAAGTGATTTGGGAGGTGTGCTTTCTCCCTTGCTAGTAGAGGTTGCGTTGCTTGTTGTTGTCTATCCCAATGCACACAAAAAGATATATCGTTGACTCTGTATCTTAGTCAAATCAAACAAATTTATATTTTCCCGAGTTTTCTTCATGTCCTAAACAATATTGTAATCCAGAGGTGGTAGACTCACAGGGTATTCAGGGTAAAACGAGTGTTCGTGATATCTGGTAGAGTGTTTTGCAGCTTGCTACTCATGGATGTTATTGTGTCTGTCACTGTCTTCCTAGACTTACTTTGTGTTTTCTTCTTTCGGACGGTCGGTGGGTCGGTCCTCCACACTATGACCTTTTCTTGGGGGGAGCCCCTTTACTCCTAAGATTGTAATGGTCAGTTTTCTTTCAAGGCTTCTTCTCAGTGTTTGTCTTTGACATTGTTTGCAAGCACTGATACATGTTCACCACATGGTCAGAGCTTGATGGCTCATCAGGTGCAACCTCTTCGTCATTGTTCGTGTTTTTCGGCTGCTCTTGCATATTGCTTCCTGAATCGAGTGTATTACTATAAAAATCATTTGTGACTCACTTCCAGCCCAAACAACAGTTCTGAGGATGATGCTATTCATGGAAAGAACATAATTTAGGATCTGCACACTCTTCAAGCTGGAACACAGGCTTCTACGCAGTTTTTGAAATGAACTGGTTGGTGTCCAATGAGCAACTTTCCTGTGTCTACCTAAGTGGGTGACTGCTTGCAAACATGTCTGTTTTACATTGTTTGAGTTTAGACATTTCAGTGGACAAGCTCTTGATAAGACGAGTGAGAGTCTCAATTTCGATTTGCTCCTTGTCTCTACCCTTGATCGTCGTTTCTTGGGACTTCCTGCTTGCACCCTTGGAGTCCCTCGTCAATTCATCATCCTTGATGAACCCAACTACATGCAAGTATTTCTCAACAGTGAAAACCTCTTCACAGATTTCCAATAGTGTTGGTTTCGTAGCTCACTTGACAAACTGCGCAATGTCAGTTGGTAGTCGAGACGTGTAGTAATCAATGGTTATGGATTCATGAGGTTTACTATCTGATCTAAAATTTTTCAATGTACGTGTAAACCTCTAATTGAAATATTTCACTTTATCTTTTCCCTCCATCTTGAGGCTTCCAAACTCTTTGAGTAGCATGGTTGGGGTCTTTTCATGAGCGAAATTCTCAAAGAACATGTGTTTGAATGCAACCCATTTGTGGATAGAGTTCGATGAAAGGCTATGGAACCAAGTAGTTGTGTCACCAACTAAGGTACATGGGAACAATATACATGATACATCATCATAACTTACCTCAAGGATTTGCAGTTGTAGGTAGAAGTTCTTTAAGTGGCCTTCTGCCTTTACCGTGCTGTTAGGGTTGAACTTGATGCTCATTCTCTCTGCTCACCTCGACATCTTATGCAGAAAGTCCAATAGAGCTAGTGGTCCTTCAGTCATCCATTCAATATTTGGGTCAACCATATCTTCTTCTTTGTTCTCCTTTTTCTCTCTTTCGGAGTTTGATGGTTCTGACTCCAAGTTTGTTGGTTCGTCTCTACCTGCACCTCCTCTGCTACCTTCCCATCCACCTCCTACACCGAAGTCTGATCCCAAGATCTCCAGAGTGTCTTCTTTGCCTTGTTCGAAGATCAAAGGTTCCTTTCCATCTTTGATAGATTCTCCTAGACCTTCAAGTGTGGCAAGGGCTACTTCTTCCACCGATGATACAACAACTCCTATGGTTTTGGATTTTTGATTCCTCACTGTGCGTGGAATATGTTGTCTATCTGGGATCAGTTTGACTGCTTTCGTGAACTGGAAAGTGATGGGATGGACAGATCAAAAGTGTTGATATGGAGTCTCATTTTCAACACTGGGAGATGAGGAGTAACCAACCACAGAGCCGCGTGTAGGTGAGAGGTAGTGCAAGTTACTGCCTTGATCATATGGTTGATGAATGAGTGTGAGGGGATTTCATCCATATACAACTGGCTACCCTCCTTCTAGTGCTGGAAATGTTGATGCTATTTGACCCACCAATATTCAAGGGATCACCCTGGTATGAAGTCCCAACTAGAACTCATATCGTTTGGTGTGGGAGTCCCATTCGGTATGATGGCCTAGTTTGCATTGTCTTAAGGATTTTCCTAAACTCTTACTTTTCACCATAGGAGAGTGGTTTGCTCTGCCTTTGAAAAGTGAGGTTCGCGTGCCTAGTGAGTGCTAGTGTACTCGTGTAAATGGTTCTTTCACTGTAAAGGGGGAGGGGGAAAGTGAGTCCCAAGTTGGTTGGGATGCAGTCCCAACTCTTCCAGGAACACACAACACAACAAGATGTGCACAACTTCAGGAGGAGTAGTCCATATAGATGTAGCAGTCACAACATACAAGGTAGGATAACATAGACAACACTCAACATATTAGTCTGAATGAGTGCAATGGTTGTTACAACAAGCTTCATGTGAACGATATGTCTGATGTCCAAGAGAGTAGTCTACACAGGTGAGACTGTGTTAACAACATATACAACACATTTTCATTAATATATTATGAATTAGAACAAGTGAAATAGTTCATATGTAGAACACAGGTTAAAGAAACATACATTACAAGTGTTAAATATTAGTCATATAACATATACAATACATGTGCGAAAACATGCTGGCCTATTAGTAGGCTTCTGAATTAAGCAAAAGTTCCAAGACACATTCTTACATGATACATCACTAACCCTGAGCATGGGGCATTGGAGCCACTACGTACTCCTCAAAGAAAATATTATAGACTCTCTTGGCTATGTGTGAGGAGCTAAGGTGAAAAGTCCTTTCCATGTACAAATGAGGGGATATTTATAGCCAAGGGTGAAACTAACCCTTATGGTTATTCGACTATTCTCATGACTGTTTGACTTCCATTACTTTTTGACTTACATGAATCTTTGTTCAATAAGTGGGTCTCTTGTACTTCCATGTTACATCACATTGATTGACAACATAGCCCATAGTAGAGATGTTGGTGGCATGACTCAAGACATGACTTGACATGACATTGTTGGTACATTCATGTTGTTAATGAAGTGCATGTCGAGCTTCAATGCTACTGGGTGATGGGTGTCTTCATGGTGTATCACAGTTTCACCTTCACATAGCGAAGTGCACAGAGTCTTCAATGGTCCTTGGTTCTCTTGATGAAACTTTAGTATGTTTTTCCTTGCTTGCATGTTGGAAGGCTTGACAGGCTCATCTGTTCACAAAGGTGCATGTTCTTCCGTTTGTTTGTTTCGCATGCATCATTTGTTCATTCATTGGTGAACCTGTCCTTCTGCATGTGCTCCCTTCTTTTGTCCCATTTTTCATCTTGCAATGTTTGTTGGTGTACCTGTACCTGTAGTCACTCATTACGAGACAACATCAAATCCAAAACCTCCTAGTCTACCATGATACATGATTATTTTGGATGCAGGTAACTGAGAGAGGAAACAAGGTTGTGAATCGGGATGATGGCTTCGAGCACTACCGACAAAAACTATGCAAGAGTCACTAAGTGATGGAGACGGGCAATCTGATTTGATAATGACTGTCTATGAGTTCTGGCTCAACTGGGAGGAAAAATTGCCCAAATTCTGGGAGGGACAGTCCGAGCTGCAAGAATGGAAGGTAGGCAGGGTTTGCATAGTTTTCTGAATGAGTGGGTAGTAGGGGCTAGAAGGAAAAATTTGTGCAATTTTCTAGATGAACAGGTTGGGCTATGAGGAGGGTCAGTAGGGAGGGATTACACAATTTTTGGGAGGAACTTCCCGAGTGACTAGCAACCAAAATTATGCAATTCCCAGAGGGAACTGGGAGTTGGATGGTGGGGTCAATGGCAACCAAAACTGCACAATTTCTAGGGGGAACTGTTTATTTGCTACTGGAGTCACTGGTAGCAAAAACTGAGAAATTCCTAGAGGGAATAGGTAATCTGCTACTAGGGGTTGTTGGCAAGGGAAACTACACTAAGGCCGGGAGGCCGACCTGCTAATCATGTCTATCTAATTTCTGAGCTAAGCTGACTGATGGGAAATGAAAGGCCTTGTCATGAACAATGCGTAATTTTTGAGATGAACAGTCAGTCGAATGTCGGGATGAATGAATGGGAAAATTGTGCAATTTTCTGAGGGAGACAGGGACACGTAGTTGGTGTCTCTCTGACCTATCTGTGCAATTTCCCCAGTCAGCCAAGCAAGTAAGGTTAGTGGCCTCTACATAATTTTTGATGGGAGTCAGCCATAGTGTGACTGTCGGGTCCAGTAGTCTGGGTGGCCAGCATGAGATTTGATTGAATTGCTTTAGGGCAGTGTAGCTTGAAAAGACTAGCTTGGTGCTTCTGCATTATTTTGGTTGATTGTCGATCAAGCTGATGGTGAGGTGATGGTTTGACTGTCAAATGAGAGTCTGCTCGTAAAAAATTCAGCAAAAAAAAATGTGTGAACAATTGAAAGATACATAACTGATCATATAAACATAGATTCACACAACTTGATGACGAAATAACCGAAACCATCCAGACACACATGTTCAACATGACTGACCGACGGTGAAAGTGACAATTGCAACACTTGTGATTGACCATTCATTAATCAAGACAATGCTTGTGTGACAGTGAATGTGACTCCGTGTGTGAGTGAGGTAGATGCTTTCATAGGGAACACAACAATCACATATGAAGCAAATACTTTGAGCATAACTAGAACATGGTCGCAAGCATTACTTAGACACCAACATGTAGACACTTGAATGAAATGAATAAGCAAGGTGGATGCAAAGACTCCCACAAGCTCACGGAGTGAACACAAGTGTTTGCAGCCATCAAGTGAAACCCTCAAGGGAGGTTTTGAAATTGTTGCAGACCAAAATTTTGGAGGGTGGTTTTAGCCACTACAACAGTCACATAATTACTTATGTTGAAATTTTTGATGGGTCATCTTGAGGATTTCTTTTTGAACGTTAATTTCTCACGTCAAATTTCAACAAGGAATTGTGATCAACCTCTGTGAATCAAGGAATATGATCCAAGTTATAAGGTATCCAAATTCAAATAAGAAACCTAAAGACCAAAATCTCTTTAGTGAAGGTTACCATGATACTATTTTAGAAGGACAAAGTATATATAAATATACAACTTGATGTAAATAGCTTGAAGAAATTCTTGGTTGGCTTGACTTGAGATCCAAGTTACAATGCAATGTGAAGTGTGGCATACAAGTAGTAAATATTTTGAATATCATTTGTGGCTTGATTCAAAGTAATACATTCTCTATTAAGTTGACATGGAAAAGATAAATAACATTGAAACATGAACAAAGGATCAATTCCTCTTCAAAGTTCAAATATCAAAACCATAATTTTACAAGCATAGGATATTGGACTAAAAAATGTTGATTTACCAAGAGGATTTGAACTTATAAAACATCAGTAGAATATGTACTTGGCTTGGGACTCTCAGGTTTGCAAAAATCCCAACAAGTTGAGAAGAAGATGAAGGGAAGAATCTTATCAAGTTGCAATCAGTATGTTAGTCTATATACCCTAGCAAGCATTTGAAAAAGAAAGGTCTATGGTTTATACCATAGGAATGGTTGCTTATAATAAATGAAGAATAAACCATAGCCTATGCACGATGACGTGGATTAAGTTTTCTTACAAGATAAATGTCAAATGGAGTTGACAAAATTGTAGATGTATGCAAGAAGTTTGTAAATTAAGAGGGATTTTAATTTTCTAAAAATATAAGTATTTAATAAATGCTCTTGTTTTTCTACTACTATTGTTGTTGTATTTACCATTGAATAATCTCTTATCTATATATATTTTTCTTAATTTTACTTATTCTTTTGTGTCCTCCTAGCAAGGATTGTATGAATGCTTCCGCTGGTCGAAATGGAAATGGTAAACCTCCCAAAAGGACAAGAAATGCCAAGTATGATGAAGGTAATGTTGTAGAAAAATAAGTTGTTTTATATTATTTCTGATCTATCTATAGCGTCTCCTCTAGATATTTTGGATCATTAATTGATTGGTAGTGGAGCCTCAAGGCACTTCACTGGATACAAAGAGGCCCTCTCAAATTTTCTTGAGAATCAGACTAACTTAGAGATCAGACTTGGAGATAAATCCACCTACTCTGGGAAAGGGATAAGTATATTCACTCTTCACTTGAATCAAGGTCAAACCATTCATCTACAAGATGTGTTGTATGTGCTTGATTTGAAGAAGAACCGGGTATATATTTTTTTGATAATATTCATTGATGGAAATGTATGTATTTGGAAAAGAAACCCTAAAGATGAATTTACAATTGGATTTAGGGTTGATGGTCTCTATCAAGTTGGTGGAAGTCCTTTGGGGGATTTGGCAAGTGATACTTCAAATCAATGTGAATTACAACACCAAATATTTTCCCATGTACAATACAAAGCCTTACCTAGGATAAGAAACATGGTCACAGGGACAGCCAAATTTAATATAAACCATGAAGAAATTTGTCAAGGATGTGTTGGAAATACTGAGGTGGGGGGTTGAACCAGTATTTAATTTTTTTTTTTTTAATTCTTCTAGTGATTGCCAAAACCATATATAGATATGTATATGTATACATAGAACACAAAAATCAACAGCTGTAATTAATTCTTTTATTAAAACTCAAGACAATGCAATGAAATAAATACAATATAAGTATAAATCTGATTGTGAATATTTTCCAAGCCCCAACTTTAACTTCAGTGAGGCTCCAACCTCCAGAGAACCAACTCTGTTTTGTAGTGATTCTACATTTAGGAGCACCAACCCCAATGACTTCAGTCCTGTTCAGTTTTGAGGTTCCAACCTCTTGGGCTCCAACCCAATCTTGGTATACACTAGTATGATGTTGCACTCTATTCAGTTGAGGTTCTCTCACTCCTACTCTCGTGCCTCTACTGCTTTTGCTGCCTCTACAGCCTCCACTGTTTTTTCTGTCTCTTTTGCCTCTACTATTTTTTTCTACCTCTTTTTCCTCTGCTGCTTCTACTACCTCACCCTCTGGTTCTTCACCACGACAACAACACCAACATTTCTCTAGTTTTATTGTTTTATACACTCTCATGCCTTTGTCCATTTGTTTCCATTTACTCACTGGCTCTTTTCCTTCCTCCTCGCTCGCTTGAGCTTCAGCTTCCTCAACATTCGCTCGACCTTTTGGCATCCCTCCTCCATTCGCTTTAGCTTCCTCTACGCTCAAATTAACCAATGCTTCATGAGACACGTTCAAGAGGAAGAGGGGCTGAATTACAATAGAAATAATTCTTATTGAAAAAATATCAGAGAGGTGCTTTTTTTTTCTCAAGTTCACGAGCCGTGAACTGTTATTTGTTTGTAATTTAGATGCCCGAGATCAATTCCACAAATGAGGCGTTTCAACATATATATATATATATATATATATATATATATATATATATATATATATATGTATGTATATATATGTATATATGTATATATGTATATATGTAATATATATATATATATAATATTGTATATATATATATATGTATATATATATATGTATATATATATATATTATATATATATTGTATATATATATTTATATATATATATATATATATTATATATATATATATATATATATATATATATATATATATATATATATATATATATAATATATGACTTCTTCCTATCACCAAGGAATGAAAAATATATATGTCGGAGAATCTTTTATTCACAGACTTATTACTTCACGAAAACCATATAAATGAGGCTATAGCGATATAGAGGTCCCACACGCCACGTCATCCATTTATCGCAATCGCCACTTTCGGAGGTTCGTAGATAACATAGTCGATTGTTAATGGCCGATTCCCCTGCTGGACGCGATATTACATAAACTTTTTTTGATGCATCCATCGGGTCCATCCCTCTATCACAATCCGCACTTGGGGGAGTGTAATTCCTTTGTGTATTGTTGCAATGGGCGGATGCGATAAATCATTCAACCATAACATAATTCTGCATCGGGTCCACATGCGTCATCGCAATCGGTGCATAGCAGGAGGACAACCCTTTGGGTATTGCGATGTGAGAGTCTCGATAGGGTGGATGCGATATTGCATTCAACTTTAACACAATGCGACATTAGGTTCATGTACATTATAACAATCGGTGCTTGGGTGTGGTAAGGCTTCATAACATATGTGATTGTGACGAATGTGATAATGAATTGAACCATAGTTAATATTCTTGTCGGGTCTACAACCTTATCGCAATCGTCACTCGGGTGTGGCAGGGCTTTATGGCTTGCGATCTCCACTCCGAAATGTCGATGCGATAATTGCTATCAGTGATTACAATGGTCCACTGGACATATTGTAACGCCGCTCCCGAAGTGTGATGTGCCATAGATGCCCGTCGATAGTGTTAAGCCTATATATATGGGTTTTATCTCTGTCGATAGTATTAAAGCATACATATATGGGTTTTTGGCCGTCGATAGCTTCCAATAGTGTAATCCGCCTACATATACACTATATTACTCCCTCATAGTGCATTCTTTGACATTCTTGCTCCCGTATTGTTATCTGTGCCATATATGGCTTCTGATGGCTATTAAATGCATGCATATATATATGTCTATCTTATTTGCATGCCTCCATTTGCTATGTCTGATCTTTGCGCTATTTTCTCCTCTGGTGGATCTGTCTCCTCCTATCGGCTCCATCTACTCCTCTTGGCTCCGTCTACTCCTCTTGGCTCCTCTTGGCTCCATCTGCTCCTTGAATATTGCCATATTGACATCAATGAAAATTTGTGTCCAACAATCTCCCCCTTTTTTATTGATGGCAATATTCTTCTGGTCTCTCCTCGTTTGACATCAATGGCAAAGGAATGCATACAAACTCCCCCTATCAACCTGCTCCCCCTGTCCTGCTACATCTTTATGAATGAACTTGAGTGATGATAAAGAAATAACCCCCATCTTTTGACCCAGATGTTCGAATGCTTCTCGAGGAAGAGGTTTTGTGAAAATATCAACTATCTACTCCTTAGTACTGATATATTCCAGGAAAATGTTTTGTTTAGCTACTTTCTCACGAAGGAAATGATACTTGATTGGTATGTGTTATGGTTCTTGAGTGCATCACTGGATTTTTGCTGAGACTGGTAGCACTTTTCTTGTCACAATAGATGGTAATTGGTTGATCTGTACATATGTCGAGATCTTTTAGAGCTTCCTTCATCCATAGTATCTGAGTACAACTGTCTGCTACAATAATATACTTAGCTTCGACTGTGGATAATGATATGGATGATTGTTTTTTGCTGAGCCAGGATACCAAACAGTCTCCTAGGAAGAATGCATTTCCACTAGTACTTTTCTGGTCATCTATACTTCCAGCCCAATCAGCATCGGTGTATGTAGTTACAGTTAATGTTGAGTTCTTTGGGTACCAAAGACCAAAATCAGAAGTTCCCTTCAGATATCTAAGGGTTCTTTTTACAACTAATAAATGGGATTGTTTGGGAGCAGATTGAAATCTTCCCACCATTCCTACTGCTTGCATTATGTCTCATCGTGTAGTTGTTAAGTATAGAAGGGCTCCAATCATTGACCTGTAATGAGTTGCATCTACTAGAGGGGAGTCATCTTTGCTCAGTTTGCAGTTTGTGGTCATAGGTGTGCTCATGGGTGCACATTCCTCTATTCCATATTTTTTGAGCATGTCTTTTAGATATTTGGTTTGAGATATACACAATCCTGCTCTGGTTTGAGATATTTGAAGTCCAAGGAAGTGGGATAGCTCTCCTATCATTGACATCTCAAACTCTTTTGACATGTTTTGAGAAAATTCATGGCTCATTTCATCATTATTACTAGAGAAAATCAGATCATCGACATAAACAAGAGCAACTAGTAACTTACCTTGATCTGTCTTTATGTATAGATTACTTCTAGGCACTCCCTTTTTGAAGCCTACTTGTTGTAGGTAGTGATCCAATCTTGCATACCAAGCTCTAGGAGCTTGTTTCAATCCATATAAATATTTTTTCAACTTACATACTAGGCCCCTTCCTGCTTTTAGATCAAAACCTTTTGGCTGCTCCATATAGACTTCCTCTTTGAGTTCCCCATTTAAAAATTCCGATTTCACATCCATTTGATAGATTTTGAATCCTTTTGAGTAAGCAAATTCTAAGAACATCCTGATAGCTTCCATACGGGCCACTGGTGAAAATGTCTCTTCAAAGCCAATTCCTTCAATTTGTGAATAGCCTTTGCAGACCAGTCTTGCCTTGTTTCTGATAACCTGTCCTTCCTCATTCATTTTATTTTTGAACACCCATTTCGTTCCTATTATATTTTTGTCCTTTGGATGAGGTACTAGCTCCCATGTCTTGTTCTTCTCAATTTGGGACATTTCTTCTTCCATGGATTTTACCTAATGAGGATCCTTACTTGCTTCTACAAATGTTTTTGGTTCTATCATAGATAGGCGGGCAATGACTTTCTCTTGGGTGAGGTTGTTATCCTTCTTCGAGTCTGCACACCTTCATCTCTATCGAAATGATCTGTTCTTCTGGGTGATATCTTTTGATATACTTCATCTTTGAAGGGGTATGAGGTGGTTCTCTTTTCTCTTCTTCTTCTTCCTCATCTATATCTTCTTCTTTAGGTTCTTCTTCTTCAATGAGAAATTCATCTTCATGTTCTTCAATTTCCTTTACTGGAAGTTCTTCATCAACCTTTACATCAATGCTTTCCACTATTTTCTTCAGTCGATAATTGTAGCACTTGTAAGCCTTGCTTCGTGTAGAGTATCCAAGAAATATCCCTTCATTAACCTGAGAATCAAACTTTCTTAGTGAACCATCATTTTTTTTTATGAAGCACTTGCTTCCAATGATCTTGAAATACTTCACCGAAGAAGGTCTTCTGTTCCATAGCTCATAAGGAGTTTTTTCACAATTTGGTCTTAATTGAGTTCGATTCAGTGTATAGACAACTGTCCCTACTGCTTCTCTGTAGAATATAGGTTGTAAGTCTACTGCTAATAGCATAGTTCTTGCCATTTCTTGGACTGTTCAATTTCTTCTTTCAACTACTCCATTTTGCTGAGGTGTTTTGGCAGCCGAGAATTCTCTTTTAATTCCATGAATGTTACAGAACTCACTAAACTCGTTTGACGTGAATTCTCCTCCTTTGTCTATTCTGAGGCACTTAATTTTTGAATCTTTTTCATTTTCTACAAGGGCTTTTAGATTCTTAAAACACTCAAAAGTTTCAGATTTATACTTTATGAAATATATCCACATCAGTCTAGTATAATCATCAACAAATAACACAAAGTACCTTTCTCCTTGGAGTGCTTGATTTCTAGTTGACCCACACACATCAGCATGGATGATCTCCAAGGGCTTCGATGTACAATGTTCCTTTGTCTTGTGGCTGGTTCTAGTCTACTTTCCATGTTAAAAACGACCACATACTCCTTGATTTGGTTTGAATAGTCTTGGGATGTCTCGTACAACTTTGATCTTGCTGATATTGATCAGATTTTTGAAGCTTGTATGTCCAAGTTGCTTTTGCCACAGCCAACTCTCATCTGTCTAACTCAAGTAGCACTTATTTTCTTGAATCTTGTTCAGTATGTAAATGTTGTCTGATGTTCTCACCCTTTTTGCCACAAGTTTCCGTGAGGAAGAGTTCCTTATTTCACAGTCTTTGGTGTTGAAAACAACCTTATGTCCTTGATCACAAATTTGGCTGACACTCAGGAGGTTGTGTTTGAGTCCGTCCACTAGCAGAGCATCTTGAGCCTTTCCTTTTCAATTGATCAGAGTAAATTTTCCTTTTCCTACAATTCTTCTTGATCCGCTTCCAAAGGACACATTCCCTTCCTTTTTGCTCAGTGATACAAACTTCCTTCTGTCTCATGTCATGTGTCTGGAGCACCCACTATCTACAAACCACTGGTTTTCATTATTTTGATCATATAGAGCTAGGCCGCATTTATCCATGCTAGAGTTCTTGCTACTCGTCCTTCTTCCTTTGAGTGGGTAGTCTTGTTCATAGTGTCCATTATTGTAGCAGAAAGAGCAAATCAGATCAAATTTGGTCGAGGGATCAAATGAATTGAAGGTTTTGATTTGTCCCTGCCTTTTGGGGGCATATGAGTCAATTATTCGGTCCTTTAGCATTGTCTTTTCACTTTTGCGAGCCATACAATATCTAGATTGATGACCGAAGTTTTTACAGTGAAAGCAGTGTCCAAGAAAGATGGTTTTGTATTTGTTGAAGCAACCACGGTTTGAGTTGATTTCCTTCCTAGAAATTACTCCCTCATTCTTTGGATTTGTGATGGTCCCTTGGTGGAGTATAGGTTTGTATTTGTTGTAGTGTCCATGATTCGACTCCACATTGTTCTTTGAAGTAATTCTCTGTTCATTCTTGGGATCTGGGATGCACTTCTGATAACATAATTTTTCATCTTTTGGATTGCAGGAGAGTGCATCGACATATCTTTTTGCACTATTCTTAGTGCTTGATGATTCTCCTTTGAAACCTATTCCAAACTTGTCATGTTGAGGTTTTGATTTTTCAGAATAGTCTCAAGTATTTGAGAGCTTTTACAGCCCTTTTTAATTTTCTCCAACTCCTTTCTCAGAGACACTATTTCGGCCTCGCGTTCTTCACAAGTCTCTTCTTTTTCTTTAAGCTTTGCTTCCAAGAGATCTTCTCTCTTTCTTATTTTCTCGTTTTCCACTTTGAGAGAAATGATTTTGTTCCATAGTTTCTCATTTTCTTCAATGGAACTTATTAACAGTTCATCTACATTTCCTTCCTGCCCTGAGTCATCATCATTTGTTAGTGCCATGAATAATGCTTCTTGGCTTTCATCATGATCACTTTCCTCATCTGGTTTCTTTTTGATGACCATAAACTCATCCTCATCAGACTCATCTTGCTTGGAGAAGAAGTTTTTCTTATTGACCCCTTTCTTTTTGTGTGCCATTCTTTTATAATTTCCTTCATCATCACTGTCATGTTTATGAGGACATTTTGCTGCATAATGTCCTATTTTACCACATTTAAAACAAATAAGAGGATACTTGCCTTTAAGCATAGATCCTCTCTTTAGCTTTCGTAAAAATTGAGCCAATTCGGATTCCACATCTGACTCATCACTACAGTCATTCCTTTTTTTCCCTTTTTTTGACTTTGAGGCCTTGAATGCTACATCTTTGGAGCTTGGGCCACCTTTCCTCATTTCATAGGCAGTGAGAATTCCATGGAGTTCATCCATTTTGAGGGTATCTACATCCTTTGCTTCTTCTGTAGTGCTTATTTTGGAGTCAAAACTGTCTGGAAGAGACCTTAATACCTTTTGAACAATGGTACTTTCTTCCACTTTTTCATCTAATCCTTTTATGGAATTTACCACTTCAGCTACTCGGAGGAGGTATGCTGCAATATCTTCTTCATCTTCCATCCTCAAACTTTCAAATTGTCTTCTATGAGTTTGAAGCTTTGCCTTTTTGACTTTTGGGTCTCCATCATACAAGCCAACTAGCTTCTCCCACATTTCTTTGGCAGAGGTACAGTGCATGATTTTTGTAAACTCAGAATCAGTGATTCCACTAGTGATGGAGTTCATGGCCTTTACATTGCAATGTAGGCTTTCCTCTCATCTTGGTCTGTTGGAAGACTGGAAGTAGTTTTGTATTCATTTTGAACAAAATGCCAAACTTTAGGTCCAAGGGACATTAAGTAGTAGGTCATTCTTTTCTTCCAGAAACCAAAGTTAGTGCCATCAAACAAAGGAGGTCTTCCTAATGCTTCGTGATTTCTCATCATGGCTGTGGATCCTTCTTCAAGTTGTTAGGCTAGTATGAAGAAGCCTTCTCTGATACCAATTGTTGGAAATACTGAGAGGGGGGGGGGGGGGGTGAATCAGTATTCCTTATTATTATTATTTTTAATTGTTCTAGTGATTGCCAAAACCATATATAGATATGTATATGTATACACAAAACAAAAAAATCAACAGCTGGAATTAATGCTTTTATTAAAACTCAAGACAGTGCAATGAAATAAATACAATATAAGTATAAATATGATTATGAATAGTTGCCAAGCTCCAACTTGGACTTCAGTGAGGCTCCAACCTTTAGAGCACCAACTCTGGTTTGCAGTGGTTCTACACTTAGGAGCACCAACCCGAATGACTTCAGTCCTATTCAGTTTTGAGGCTCCAACCCAATCTTGGTATACACTAGTATGTTGCTGCACTTTATTTAGCTAAGGTTCTCTCACTCCTACTCTCCTGCCTCTACTTCTTTTGCTGCCTCTACAGTGTCTGCTATTTTTTCTACCTCTTTTGCCTCTGCTGCTTCTACTACCTCACCCTCTGGTTCTTCACCACAACAACAACACCAATAGTTCTCTGTTTTTACTGTTTTATACACTCTCATGCCTTTGTCCATTCGTTTCTGCTTACTCTCTGGCTCTTTGGCTTCCTCCTTGCTCGCTTCAGCTTCGGCTTCCTCAACACTCGCTCGACCTTCTGGCTTCCCTCCTCCATTCACTTTAGCTTCCTCTACGCTCAAATTAACCAATGCTTCATGAGACACGTTCAAGAGGGAGAGGGGTTGAATTACAATAGAAATAATGCTTATTGAAAAAATATCAGAGAGGTCCTTTCTTTTTTTTTTCTCAAGTTCATGAGCCGTGAACTGTTATTTGTTTGTAATTTAGATGCCCGAGATCAATTCCAGAAATGAGGCATTTCAACATATATATATGTATGAATTCTTCCTATCACCAAGGAATGGAAAATATATATGTCAGAGAATATTTTATTCATAGACTTATTACTTCATGGAAACCATATAAACGAGGCTATAGCCACATAGAGGTCCCACATGCCACGTCATCCTTTTATTGCAATTGCCACTTTCGGAGGTTTGTACATAACATAGTCAGTTTCCGATGGCCGATTCCCCTGCTAGATGTGATATTATATAAATTGTTTTTGATGCATCCATCGGGTCCATACCTCTATCACAATTGGCACTCAGGAGAGTGTAATTCCTTTGTGTATTGTTGCGATGGGCGGATGCGATAAAGCATTCAACCATAACATAATTCCGCATCGGGTCCACATGCATCATCGCCATCAGTGCATAGCAGGAGGATAGCCCTTTGGGTATTGTGATGTGAGAGTCTCGACAGGGTGGATGTGATATTGCATTCAACTATAACACAATGTCACATCGTGTCCGTGTACATTATCGCAATCGGCACTCAAGTGTGGTAGGGCTTTACGACTTGCGATCTTCGCTTCGAAATGTCAATGCAATAATCACTATCGGCGATTGCAATGGTCCACTGGACATATTGTAACACCGCTCTAGAAGTGTGATGTGCCATAAATTCCCGCCAATAGTGTTAAGCCTATATATATGGGTCTTCTCTCTACTGATAGTATTAAAGCATACATATATGGGTTTTTGGCCGCCGATAGCTTCCGATAGTGTAATCTGCCTACATATACACTATATTACTCCCTAATAGTGCATTCTTTGACATTCTTGATCTTGTATTGTTACCTGTGGCATATATGGCTTCCGATTACTGTTAAATGCATGCATATATATGTATGTCTTATTTGCATGCCTCCATTTTCTCTGTCTGCTCTTTGCGCTGTTTGCTCCTCTGGTGGCTCTGTCTTCTCCTCTCGGCTTTGTTTGCTCCTCTTGGCTCCATCTGCTCCTCGAATATTGCCATATTGACATTAATGGCAATCTATGTCCAACAGGATGTGCATCTAGGAAACATACAAAGGGACTATTCCCTTCTAGTGAAAACCAAATAACGATATTCTTCAATTAGTCCATTCCGACCTATCTCATGCCCTACCTATAACCTCATTGGGAGGATAGACATACTATGCAATTTTTGTTGATGAGTTATCGTGCAAAACATGGATATATTTGTTGAAAAAGGTGCAGTGTTCAAATGGTTTCGTTCTTTCAAAGCATTTATAGAGAATCAAATAGGGAAGAATATCAAGATACTGAGGACCGGTAATGGAAACAAATATGAATAAAATGAATTTAATTAATTTTGCAAAGAGGTTTCCATTATGAGAGAGACAAATATTCCATACATTCCTGAGCATAATAGACTTTCTAAAAGGAAGAATAAAAAAATCATGGAAGCCACCCATGCTATGCTCGATGATCAAGTTATACTGAAATTCTCATGGGGAGAAGTTGCTAGCGTTGTCATATCTATTCAAAATAGGAGCCCTCATCAAGAATTTGATTTCAAGACACTGGAAGAAGTCTTCACTAGTAAGAAACCTAATGTTTCTCATTTTAGAATATTTGGTTGTCTAGTATGTTTTCATGTCCCTAAATGTTGGAAATAATACTGAGAGGGGGGGTGAATCAACATTATCAAATCAATAACTTTTTCATTTCATATTCAAATTTATATACACTACTTCAATGAAGGTAACTTGCATGTACATGAAACTGTCTTTAAAGTAACCAAAAAATATCCATCAAACTTATGATTCAATTAATTCATCATATGTTGATATTTAATCAGTGCATCAGTAATTCATTAACCACATAAACAATAACCATGTGCAGTAATATTAGAATTAATCATCACACATAAGCAACACACATAAACACCAAGATTTAACGTGGAAACCCAATGCGGGACAAAAACAACCTGATGTTGTCTTCTTTTAATATAAGAAAAACCTATTTACAATCTTGTACTGGTGCAGACTCATAACAATATGCAGGAACCCACCTGTAGAAGGCTACAACCTTCTCTTGTTCTCCAGCTTCTACTAGAAGGGATCTAGAACCCCCTAGCTCTTGTACTAGCCGATCCATTTACTAGTACGTAGGTGTCGGCCTACAAAAGGCTCCAACCTTCACTCATTTTCTAGGTGCTACTGGAAGGTAGCTCCAACCCCCTGGCTCTTGTATTAGTCAGTCCATTTATTAGTACATAGGTGCTAGCCTACACAGGGCTCCAGCCTTCACTCATTTTCTAGCTGCTACTAGAAGGGACCTCCAAACCCATGGCTCTTGTAATGGCCGATATGTTTACCAATATGTAGGCGCTGACCTACAAAATTCTACGAAATTCTCTCCTTTCCTCGAGGGACCACATTTCATAAAGTTTTAGATTGGATAATCTTGGTACAGAAGGCCATGTTTCATCAAATTTTTACATTGGACCCATCAACAACATTGAAGCTGAAAATAAATCACAACTGCAATACAACCATCAAATACATATATATCAACCAATCATTGAAACTCAATCATCAATATCTAAATCAACAACAACTGAATCAATCAATCACTGACAACCCATCATCACTGAAGCAGATCAAAATCAATAAATCTGAAATTTTAGAACACTATCACTAGAACATAGTCACTAGAACACAAAGCAAAACCAAAAATTCTACATCAACAACCATAATCAAATGCAACTTCAAATATCAAATTTCATAATGTATACGCTACTTTTATGTGCCGAACCAACATGTATACACGCTTTTATGAAAGTGAACTAGCGTACAGATGTACAAATACTAACTTAAAAACTTAATAGCTATTCCATACTTTAGTCATATCTGGATCATAACATTTACAGAATAAAGCATGCGTTAATATTCAGATCTAAACTATCTATGATCAAACCACATAATGATAATTCATTTTAGATCTTATGATCCCAATCCATCGTCCATTATCAACCACATAGGTTAATGATTAGTTCAAATCAAGCAAAGCATCAGAAACATATAACCTACATATTTGATCTAACACTTCATAAGATATTCAATACTTTCACACCTTGGCCTAATGATCTTCTCCTCCTTATATAGTTTTAGGCCTTTCTCAATACCTTGGACCAAATACCTTGGACCAATAACTTGGACCAAATACCTCGGACCAATACCTCAGACCAAATACCTTGGACCAATACCTTGGTTTTTCATCATGTACGTGCTTTTCCTAATGTGAAAGTGCATGTATACACATACGTCATTTTTGTTCCTTTAACCCATGTGTATATGCCTCTTGGACAAAGTGAACCAGCGTATACTACTTAAACCACTCTCTTTCTTCAATCTCTAGAGTCTGATCTATAATCCTTTGTTGGTAACCTGTTGCACTGGGAAGTGTCATCTGTGTGAGTTTCCATCAAGGATAACACCTGTATCATAATTCCAACACTAAAGAGAAAATAAATAATTTGGAAGCTTCTAGGAAGAAAGGTATATTCGTTGGCTATACTGAAAATTCAAAGGCCTATAGGATGTACGTGCTTAGTTAAATAGATTTGGAAGTAAGTCGTGATGTCAGCTTTGATGAAGATACTTCCCTTGGGAAAGCAAGAGATCTCCCTATCCCAAGGAAGGACAGTGATGATGCCGAAAAATAGGATGAACCTCCCACAAATGAGACTATGCCTAATGTTGAAGGCCCAATGGATCTTATTGATCCACCTCCTAGTGATCCCTCTACCTCAAGGAAACATCCACTATAGCTCAAATATACTCTTGAAGATGTTGAAAGACATATTTCTCCAAGGGGGAAATTTCATGAAAGTAAGAAGTCGAACATGTATCAAGGTTATTTGGCTTCTATGAGTACTATCATTCAAGCTTAACCTTTCACATTCGAAGAATTTGTAAAGAACTAGGTTTGGAAAGATGCGATGAATGAGGAGTATGAGACAATTATGAACAATGATGTATGGGATGTGGTGCCTAGACCACCATGATCTATTGTGACAACTAGAGTGGGATTCAGCTTTTAGAGAATCTTGTGTTTAATGACCACTCCAAGCATATTGAGATCAAGTACCACTTTATCGAGGATATGGTACAATGAGGAGTAATAAGGCTCCAACACATTAGAACTGATGAATAGATTTATGGCATCCTCAAAAATCCCTTGAGGAACTTCAAATTATATTTCTTCCGAGAGAGACTTGGAGTCATGGATAAGGACCCTTCCATGAGGGTCCTGCCTGAGTTGGACACTAAGCTCTAAGAGCTCATGGGAGCTTGGGGTACTTCTTGGAGCTATGAGAGACCATAGGTGAGTGGTTCACCTTCCCCTATATGTGCCTTGTGTAGAGGGTGAGTGGTTCACTTTCCCTTGTGATACATCATGATGGTTGACATGTGTGTAGGATGCATGGTTCACCTTCACTTGTGATACCCCATGATGGTTGACATGTGTGTAGGGTGAGTGGTTTACATTCCCCTACGATTGATGATATATGCATAGGATGAGTGGTTCACCTTCTCCTATGGCACATGATTAGGATGAGTGATTCACCTTCTCCTACGGATTCCCAAACATACATCCTACCCATCTAGTCTATGAATCATGGGAAGTACCTCTCATCTGGCCAATGAGTTAGCATAACACTATAGATGGATGCAACACGTAATTCCATACTCCCCATACCTAGGATGCATGGTCATTAGAGGAAATTTCAGCCTAAAAGTGCCTGTGAAATTTTCATGTACATAATATGTAAACCAATCAAAATCCTTTAAGTTTAAAACTTGGAACATGTACATATTTTGGAGGGAAAATATTATAAACCAATTTCTTTAATTGTATTTTTGGCTTATCTCCTTATAGGTCTACTCAAATTTCAAGTCTATACACGTTGGATGTGAAATTAAATTCCACATCTAATGAGTACCCATTATGCATACTTTTGAGAAGGTCCACACTGATAAAAATTGAAGATACATTAAAAAACACGTTGAACAAGAATTTTTTAATGTATCTTCAATTTTATCAATGTGGATCTTCTCAAAAGTATGCATAATGGGTACTAGATGCGAAATTTAATTTTGCATCCAACGAGTGTCTACAATTGAAAGTTGAGTAAGCCTATAAGGAGATAAGCCAAAAATACAATAAAAAAGTAGTTTTCTTTTTTTTCCCTCCAAAATTCATAACTCTTATTTTAATATTTTCCTATTTTTTGTTATTTTTTCTTAGGAGGCCACTTTTAGGCTAAAATTTCCTCTAATGGTTCAACAAATTGGTCATTTAGGATCAAATCCAATTGGAGTTTTACCCTTGGACTGAATTGGGTTAGTGGAGAGTGGAAAGGTCTTGTGACTCACTCTCAATTGATTCTTGTTCATTATTAACTAAATTTTCAACAAAGTTGAGATGAGATGCAGAGAGGTTCATGATGAAAGGATGACAATGATGGATGTATTGGTAGGTAAATTGTCATTAGTTGAGAGGGAGTGTTAAACATGGAAACTAGAGCCAAATTCCATTTTGGACAACTCATTTGATGTAGATGATTATTTCATTGAATTACTCTTTTTGAAAGGACCAAAATTTACATAAGATCATCAAATTTGGACAAGGAAAAATATGTTTTTGAGGTCAAGCCCACACGTGAAAATTTTCAAGATCGGCCACATCATCATATAGGGTCATTAAGTCAATTGGACATGTCTCTTGACCCTCAATGGCTTGTATAAATAAGAGAGACCTCAAACCTCATTTGGCATCATCACATAACATCATTTCTCTCTCCTCATTTGAATTGGGTCGTACAAATTACAGGAGAAACTCTTCTTCTCTCACATGTGTGGCTAAAAGAGGACAAATTAGTTGGCCAAATTTTAGGATTTGTTGTAGGGTTTGAATAGCATTGACTAGGGCCTTTTTGTCCTCCTTTGACTACGTTTTATATGCCAAAATTTCGTTTTAGGAAGGCTACATTAATTGGCATGGGAACCTAGGTTTTTTGGGCATGTTGAATAGATTGAGAATACGATTGATCACAGGACAAAAGTTCATATTTTGACCAATTTTGAATGTTGTTTTATTGATTATTTTGGGTTGAATTTGACCAACAAAGAAGGTTGAGTTGGATTAGGTTTGACCAAGCTTCATTGTGGTCTATTTGTTGATGCGTTGACTAATGTTGACCTTATGGTTAGGACAAAATTTGACTGTTATTGATTACAGATTTGATAGGGTTGTTTTGACTTTGATTTGGAAAGTAAATTTTGAACTTTTGTACTCTCTCTCTATTGAACATTTGATATAATAATAAGAAGAATTGATCAAAGGGTTTTCCCCATATTGGGGTTTTTCCTTGACATTTCCCAAACCTTGGTGTTTTATTATCTTGGCTTGTCTCCTTCATTTATTGTTTATGTTCTATCTACAGTTCATGTCAATGTGATTAACGGTTAACGTGAATGCTATTGGAAAATAAATTGGAAATTATCCTTGGGTTGTATAAAGGACATTGAAGTAATTGTTGAGAGGATAGAACATACCACTGTTAACTAAAATTAAAATGTTTGAATATGATACCTTGTATTGATCTAAGTTGTATAAAGATTGTCAGAGAACCTAGAAGGTTGAAGCACACTATGATTCGAGACATGATGCGGAATGGAGCCAAGAAACTACAATAGATTACCAAGGAAGAAAAGTAAGTTGATGTATTAATTAAGTCCCTCCCTAAGGGATAGGATAAGTATTTTACATAATCTTGAGGTTGTGGATATCTCCTTCTTGTTTGAGAGGGATTGAGGATGGACACCTTTATTCTCAATGTATCATGTACTATGGATAAGACTAATAACTGTAAGTCTAGTACATGAACATAGGTAGGGAGAATGGTGGATTGAATAATCATTAGGGATTGACATTCCTGAGATATGTACTATGACAAGGACTAATAGTCCTAAGTCAAGTGCATTGATATAGTATAAGAATGGTTTTAGGGACCGATATTTCCTTGTGTTAAGTATTATGACAATAGATTAATAAATGGTCTTGTGAGGACACACCTTGGTGATCCTAGGTAGGGTATGTGCCTTGAGAGGTGGTGGTGTCCTACTGAATGCCTCCCAACATTGTACTCTAATCTAGTGGAGAAATAGAGCTTACTTTTTAAGGCCTAGATATTTTGAAAATGTTGGTTATGATGATGTTATCATTATTGATGCTTATCAGTAAATACACTTTCTTATAGAAGTATTCAACTTGATAATATCTTGATGAGTCATCATGAATACCTCCCTAGTTAAGAGGGTTTGTTGAAATTGTAACTAAGGTCAGTATTCATAATTGTCATTATATTTGTATCATTATTGTTGGCGCCTTCATTTTGAATTTTCAAGTTTTGCATGAACCAAGGTGGAGAACAGGTGGCAGGAGAAATAGTTAAGTTTTGGAGATGAAAGTTGGGGATGGAGGCAAGGAAATACAACAAACATGTAGTACAGTAATGTGGCAAGAGAAAAAAAGAACAACCGAGTGGACAAGAGGGAGGGATGAAAGCAGTCAAGGGAAAGGGCAACCAAACAAAACTGCCAATGGGGGCGACAAACGAAAAGATAAAAACAGAAGACAACAAAGGAAAGGGGTTGGTATCTAGCAAAGGTCAAGTGTTTAGAATAATAGGGTCTCAAGGACCTAAACAGTCACAAAAGGGCCAGAGCTAGACTCAGCCAAAGGTCCTAGGCATCTTGCTTTTATATCATTCCATGTATTTGATGAAAGACTTTGCACCTTATGTACTTTGTATTGAACCTTACTTATGTTGATGTTTATCAATGCATGAGATAATTTGAATGCTATATTATGGTTAGGTGTATTATTCTAATTTATTGACTTGATCAAAATTTTAATTAATGGGCATTTGCTTGAGGAATATAATGATCGTAATACCATGATGTCGTGATGAATGATCTATTTAAGCTATTGATGGTTAATGTTTGGATCTCGCTTGATATCCCTCCAACCTTTCCTATATTTGGTTGTAGCATGCCTCAGGTGAGACTCCTTACCCCTTGGGTAAGGTTAAAATGTCGAAGTTTTCCTAGACTGCATTGGAACCTTGTTGGCCCCTTATGCCTGAACCCAAGGTCTCTTCCTTAATAATATTTTTGTTCCAACAAATGGTTCTGTTTCCAAGACCAGAAATCACAAGAGGTGGTTCGGAATATGGTATCGAGGATCTTTAAGAAGGAAATATGGGACTGGTAGGATAATCCAGTGGATCAGTTTGTGTTAGAGCATGCCACCCTTCAAAATCAATCTACCTCTTAGGTGAACGAAGAAATCTTGTACTCAAAGGCTACAAACGATCAGTACAACATCTTCTAGTGTAAATTCCAGGAGGAGCTTTACAACTGGTTACAGAGACTAAAATTAAAAAACCAGCCAAAAGGACTGACATTATTACGTCGTGATTGGGTCCCCGCAGATCTTGCAACGCTCCAATGCTTAGATAATGACTTGACTAGGGTAGTATATTTATGGCGGCAAACTATCATAGATGGGTAAATGGTTGAGTTTGTAGCAGAGAGCTACCAATCCTTCTCAAAATTAGATGTAGTGTTCAGATCGGGGTTGAGAGGAAAACAACTGAAAGAGGTACCCCTTTGGATTAAGATGCTAATGGTGGAGGAAGGTTTGATACCTTTTCAAGGAGTGAGTATGGTAGCGTAAAAACTTGGTGCCAAGGGGATCTAAGGGAAATAATTCTACCATTTGGTGAACTAGGATGCTACTCAAAGAATGGATATAAAAGGATCAAAGCACAAAGGAGAGTGTTGATAGTAGAAAATTGCCTTGAAAAAATGGTGGAGGTGTTGAAAGAGAGAATTGAAGGACCCCACCAAGCAAGAGCAATGTTGGATGGTCTGAAGGAGAGAAGTAATATGGTAAAGGACCTATAGCAAGAGATGTACATTTACAAGATAAACAAAAGCTTGAAGAATGACATGAGTTGTCCCTCCTAGGTTGCAAGGAAGGTGCTGGAAGGAAGTGATTACAAAACAATCCCGAGGAAGAAATTGAAGATGAGCTGTGCGATGAGATGAGGGGGTTTTTTGTGGATAATGATATGATAGATGAAATCTAGTAGCCGAATCTCTAATGTTCAAGTAGTGTTCACCCCGACCTTCCCCTGGTGCTTTACAATAGTCCTCATAAATTTGTTGCTAAGTTACTTAAAGTGATATGTGTACACAGTGTGCATGTTAGATATAAGACGGGGTTTGGGACATCTAAGAGTAGTACAACTAGCAGTATTAGTAACCTATGATTACAAGGATATCAGTAGCTTGGAGCCCTAGAATTTGTGCTCCTAGTGCATATTGGAACCAACATGGCAAGATCCTTTAATAGATATCCTGAGTTCTTTGGTCGGGGGAATGAGGATTATGAAGAGATCACCAAACACAGAATAATGTGAATTTGGTTGAATTCCAGAATACCTTGAGGGAGAGATATTTAAGGTGGTTGATCAAATGGGTAGAGCTGATTAGAGTCCCTCCATAGAAGACACCAGGAAGAGCTTTATGCAAGAGTTCAAACTACTACAAACAAATCAATAAGGACTGTTGGAATTGTGGGAGATCAAGCATAAGGAAGGAGAAACTACTTGGGAATTCATGCACAGGCTCAGAGATGTAATTGGTAAGTTAATTTATACAATAGATCCCAATCATTAGAGGGATTGGTTTATTAAGGCACTCTTACTCCTTAATCAGACCTCATTGACACAATAGATGATCGAAACTCTCAAAGATGCTTTGGAGCAAGAAACATGCATAGAGGCTATGACAAGGTACCCCCATGAATATCAGGGAGGAATGGGATCTCAAGATCCATTTATCATGGGCCACCAAAACTAGATCTCCAGTCTAATGGAGAAGTTAAAAGACTTACAACTATTTTGGTGAGTGAGACCCAATGTACCGTGCACACATTGTATAATAAAGGGTCATGTAGTGACTGAATGTTGAAGACTGAGAGGAACAAGTAGTTTAGCAGGCCCATCAAGGGCCCCACCAAAAGCGGATGTTGTGGTGGTGGGATAGCAAGGAGCGCTTTTGGGTCAGAATCGACTAGACTACTTTGAGGTCTATAGAAGCTATGGACACCTTTTGTGACTATGTCCAATATTGTAGAAGTACTCCAATGCATGCAAAAACAACTACTGTAAGTTATGTGCATCCACAAATCACCACACTGACTAGGGTCAGGTGTTGGATGCATTGGAAGAGAGATTAGATGGGTCGACATTCAGGATTAATGAAATTGGTTGTGGAGGATGGGGAGGAGGTATGAGAGGAGGAAGAATAGTGGGTAAAGGACTCATGAGGTGCTACAACTATGACCAGGAGGAACACATCGCAAGGGAATACCCGCTCCCAAGAAGGCCTTGGTGCTCTCAATTTCGATTCATTGCACATGCCATACAAGATTGCCCCAAGCTCATTGTGAGATGGGAAGAAAGGACTAGGCAACATAGAACTAACTTGATCAATGTAGAGCCATGGAATGTTGACATTTTACCATTTTCAAATATAAACATGGTCACCAGAGGAGGTAATAAGATAGGGGATGATTGGGGAGCATCATACCAGCTTTAATTGTTCGGATGGTGTCCCCGAAGTGGTCATGTAACCTTACTAAACGAAAGAAATACTATCAAGAAGCATCCAAGTTTTTAGACAAATTAATAGAGTCTTAAAAGGACAAGGTGTCGGACTTAGTCATAGCCACGAGTTCTCAACCAATTAAGGAATGGTTCAAGCTATTCCTACAAATTCTTGATAACGAAAAAATGCTAGGGGAGTTATGAAGGAGTATAAAAGCACTACTACTAGAAGAAGAAGCAAGAGAAGGGGAAGTCCCAACAAATCTTCTTGAAAGACATATGAGGAGAGTCTGGACGAATAGGAAAAGGACCAATACGGAATCCCGAATCAATGCTTAAGTTGCAAGATTTTAGATTAAATATATAATGCTAGATCTAGGGTCAAATGTTAACATCCTACCTAGAAAAACATGGGAATCACAGGGGAAGCTGCAACTGAAGTACTCACCAATTTAACTGTGGATGGAAAACCAATAATGCATCTTACCCATTAAGATGACACAAGATGTGGAGGTAGATGTGGCAGGGCTAAATAACATGCCAAACTTGAAGTGATTTTTGGCTTGAGGGGGCTTGACCCAGGTTCAGCGTTAATTAGCCAAACAAATCCCTACACTACTAGCCCTTTTGGCATCATCTCGTGGAGCGTGGACCAATGTTTCACCCAAAGCAGTATGGGCAGATGATGGAACCAAGTTTCCACACTCTGAGATGGTCGTGATGTTGTTTGAGTCCCTCTATCGATGCCTTCATGTAGCTTGCTGCTATAGGATAAAATGCACAGTGTATGGAGAATGAAGATACCCTCTAGGGTCTTCCCGAGACCCTTGGTAGACTGTAATATTTTCTATAGCTGTCACAAAGCTACATGCATGTCTATACTCAATAACTAACTATCAAAGAAAAACATATTCATTACCTCAAGCCTCTATGTAGATTTTTTGGAGAGCACAATGCAACTAGGTGGAAGTCCCCTGAGCCGACTCGAAATCAAGTCTTGCACATAGAAGAGATAGGCATAATAACAACATAAAACCTTGATAATTAATACATGAATATACAAAATACATTTAGTTACACATAACTAAGCTACTCATGCTAAAAAGGTATTGGAAAAATAAATAAATGAATGATAGCACCAAAACCATGGAGTAGACAGTACAACTACAGTTCTATATTAATGTCGGAAGACTAATTACAACCATCTATTGCATCAACCTTCCCTTACCCCTTCAACTTCTCTCTCTCTCTCCCTTCTTACCAACTTCTTATGCTTAGATTTGAGACTGTGCTCAACAATCAAATAAGCTATCCTTTCAAATGATCTAACCTTTCTCACAATAACCCTAGCTCTGCTTATGTAGTATTCGAGCTAGGGTTGCCAAGTTCCTCCATGAGTTTGTTTAGGTAAAAGCAATGATGTTGCCATGATTTTGACCTCTTTCCCATTTTTCACCATCATTAGGATTAGAAATCTCTCAAATAGGTGTAACTTTAGATGTTTCCTTACTTTTCTGAGTAGATTTAGGAGAGAATATAGATATATTTATGAGTCAATTCGCTCCTTTGACCTCTATATCCTCATTAGGTTTCACTAATTTTGTTCCCCAACCAAAAAGTAGAGTTAGTGGAGTCACTAACACTCCCTTAGGCTGACAGAGAATCTTCATAAAGCATGTTATCAATGTATAGCCAATTTTAGTGTGGAAACAAGGCTTGTGATCTTGGTCTTTGCTTCAACCATCATGTCTTTCCCCTCTGAGCTGATGAGGGGGTAATTTTGTTGTATATCAATTGCTTCACTCTAAGGCTTACAAGACTAGCCCTTTATTCTGTCCTTTAATACCTCCGTGAAAAGGTATGATCAAACTTCACGTAGCCCTAGCCTGTTGCTCAGGTAATTTTGCGCTGCTATGGCAGCGTGTCATGCAAATTCCCCACTTAATGTAAGTGACTTGCTTATCTTATCAAACAATTATAGTTAACACCTGTTATAGGGATTTTTGGGCACTACAACCCAATCATAAATGTCCATAAACTGAGGGCTCCTAAGTCCCTAAAAGTGTTGCTTCACTGCCTAAAGGAACAAGGTCAGCTGATTACATCATCTCCCAGAAGTGCTCCACTAAAAACGACTCAGAAATGGTGAAAACTGGACCATACTGAATACCCAATGTGGAGGGTGCGATGCATATCACCTTCCGAGTGTCAAGGGTGTGATGCATACTGAATGGCCCCTTTGTAGGGTGCGATGGTCAGGAATGGACAAATGGTAGGGACAAATTGCGAGGTGGAAGATCATGGAATCTTCCAGAAGCTTCCCCTTTGACACTTGCCTCTCTGTTTTTGACCAGGGATGAGTAAGAGATCATCATTCTCCAAGTGGAATCAAGAACTATCAAAGAGACGAAACTAATCAAGGCCCCAGAAGATGACTGACCCCTCTACAATCATCTATATATGGATCCCTCATCACAGAGATCCAGAGGCTGGAATTTTGTATCTTGTAGAGAAGTACTGTTGGTTTTCTGGAGAAATTTCATAGTGTTGGGTGATCTAGGCTTTACTTGAGGTGAAGAAGGGCTTTGTTGCTGGAGGATGATGCTAGGTCAGAACATATGGTTGTAATCCTCTTTCTACTTTTGATCTTAATAAAGCTATTCAAGTTTTCCTCCATATTCTTGTATGTTTACTTATATATGCATTTGTATGTTTAACACATATTTGTTCTTCAATAGTAGTATGTTGCTATGGTTCCATAGGTGCTCTTTGAAGCTGGGCAGATGAAGAAGAAGTGGCAAAGCTCTATCAAGAAGGAGAGGAATCAAACAAGGAAATCAAGCGCAAGACTAAGGTTGGTCTCCTTTGTTCCACTATTATCTATTTTCATAAAGGAAAACGAAAGTAGACTTTACTTGTTTGTTTCTAAGATAACTACCAATCTTAGTGGGAATAACAGCATCCGAGTGGAAACTATTCTAGGTAACAAAATGGCGACTCCACTGGGGAGCGACTAGATTGTTTGTTAGCCTATATTTGTTTCTTTTATAAACTTACAGAGGAGCGTAAAGCCAAGCCAGCTAGCCTTTAAACTGCGTTTGTTATACAAATGCAAAATAGATCAATGCTGCTTCAGTCTATCTCCGGGTTTTTTTTATGAATTAAACAATCGATCTGCAAACAGTCTAATTGCCCTAAGTGGTGGCTCTAGTAACCTCCTTAGATCAACCCATGTGATTTATATATACTGAACATCACTTACTCGGCCTAAATCCCTGAACTGAATTGCAAATTGTGAGTAAAAACTTGTTTAAAGTCTCGAACTGGTACCATCGCACCCTAGCTTCAAGGCAGTTTGTATGCATCACACTTCCTGAGTGCAGTAGGTGTGATGCATACTGAATTCACTGTGTGACAGGTGCGATGGTCAGGGAAGGTTAACTTTACCTTCAGACTTTGTTTTTTTCCTCACTATTTTCAGTCCTATTCAGGATTTTTGTTGTCTATGATCAGTGTATCTCTGTGAAAACCCCCTTCTCTTACATCATTCTGCCTCCGTAGTGCAAAGAACTATAAGTGCTTTTATGTATTGTGCACCATTTTCAGTTCTCTTTTGCAAAAAAGTAGCATAGTCGAACTATCATTTCTTTACCTGAAAGTGTCGTAGCTGTCATTTTCAGTCATAGAAGACAATCCCATTGTTCTTGATAGTCGATTATATGGTTAATATTGTATATGATTTGAATTAGTAGTTTTTAAAGTATCGAAAAGAAATTTTCATTTCGAAATCGCAAAGTGTCTCTCTTACCTTCACTTCATTTTGAAAAGAAATTTGTTGAGTATTGTCGCTTTGAAAATAATTCAGATTTGCACTTTTCTTTCTTATCATCATTCATACATTAAGAAGGATGAAAAAAAAATACATGCATGTGCATTTGCATTTAGACTGCTTGGTTTGATTTAGGACAATGCATTTAGCGTGTGCTTTGTGCTCTTTGTTGAAAGATCCTTAACTTTCTTTCCTTAGTAGCTAGGATTTTCATTGCCAAAAGAAAATTAAATGTTTGTTTATCATCTTAGACTGCATTTTGGGAATTGTATACACATCATGCGGTGAACCTGAAAGGAAAATTTTTAAGCAAGATCAACTTAAAATAAATTTAATGAATCTAACAACGCTTTGGAACCTAACACACAATATCTAGAGGTCTAGGCTAGAGATGTATTCCAGCGTCGTAAAACCTGGTAACTGTTGTTTTCATTGTTGGTTGGGTGATTCCTCCACTCTGAGACAGCAAGTTCCAGTATAGACTTGTGCTCCCATGTACCGTCGAGTATATATTGGGAGACCACAATAGGCTACATCCTTTATTCTTAGGAAGTCGTGTCTCCCACCCTATTGATCGCAATGCACTGAACACAACATTCGGGAAGATTGACTGCCATACTGTAAAAATTATTCTACATTTTTACAATTGGTTTGGTAATCCCCTCTGCCTAGATCTCTAGATAAGTCTATTTTGCTCCTTTTAAGACTCCTTAAAAGAAAAGGTCCTCTGAGCACTTGTCACTTCAGGCTCACTAAAATTCGAAGGTGACTAGAGTCATCTCTTTTTTTTTCTCGACTCTTTAAAATTGGAAAAACAAGTTGTGTCAAAGTGTCTAAAATTTATTTTAATCGGAATAACATCATAAATTCCCTCGTTGGTCTTTAGGTTGAGAAAAATGGAGTCTACCAACCAAGGATTTACCCTTGGAGGAAATCCTAGTCCCTTCTCCTCTTGGGGAGATGTTGGTGCACCCCATATGGCCACATTGTCACTTCTAGGGTTGACGATTGGTTTTCCTGTCCGGCTCTTATCTACCTCTGTTGTTCAGAATACCGTAATTCCTGAACAGTCAAGTCAGCAACTAGATGATACTAGAGTTACCCACCAACCTTCTACTTCATATGATTCTCCCTCTCCTCCTTCCTCTTCGCTTGATAAAGCTGGTAAAACTAAAAATCAAGTAACTGAGAAGAAGAAGAAGCATAAAGAGAAAAAGGAAAAGAAGAAAAAGGAACGAAAATCTAAAGGGGGAAACCAAGCGTCATCTAGCAAAAATCCTCACACGACATCGTCTAAACCTAAATCTCCTTGTGTCATTTGCAATGGAGACCACTATCACTGAGATTGTCCCTACATCCCTCAGATCTTAAGGGACTGGTCTCCTCGTTTGCACAATCCGGTGTTGTCAACCTATGATGATCATGTTGAATGCACACCATCAACCAGTGAAAGTGAAGTATCTGGATAGAAAAGGAATCCCAGATTTCTTTGTAAATTGTGTGAACGCAATCACTCCATCCACCATTGTCCTTTCCTTGACGAAGCTAAAAGAGTTTTGGATGATCGTCCTGCTTCACCGCTACGGCTCCCTCCTGGATATAAAAAACACTTGTTAAGTCCACCACTGGTTGAAACTCTAGCTGGCCCACCATTGTGGTCGGTCGAAGCATCTATCATTGAAAATGAACCCTCTGAATCCGTACCAGACAAAAGCCAAAAGGTTGAGGCGGCAGTTGACCCGGTCTTGCCTTCAGAGTATTCATCTTCAAATGATACCGTCACTGAAGAGAAAGAGAACAATACCATTCAAATTCTTATCATAAACACAGACTCTGATGAAATTGGGGGAAATCTACCCATTCCTTTATTGCAAGAAGGAAGTTCATCAGAGTCATATCCGGCCGTCTATTCGGTCCCACCTCTAAGCAACCTGGTCGTTTCCTTCGACTGGAATCTACTAGGCAGATCCTGTTTACTAGCTAGTGTACCATTCTGAATCATTGTACAAGCTTACAGAATGGTCATGGCTGGTACCATCATTGATGAAGGGGCTTTTGTGAGTATCCTTTCCTCAACTTCTTGGAAAGCACTTGGTTCGCCATCGCTTTTGCCTGAAATGAGAAATCTAACAGGCTTTGACAAAGGAACCAATTGACCATTAGGGATCATTCCAAATGTGCCCATTACTTTGAGAAGGAAAACCGTTCACATGAACATGATGTTAGTTCAAGGACCCTTGGATTATAATCTACTCCTTGGACGTGACTATATTTATTTCATGGGAGTCGTCGTCTCCTCACTCTTTAGAGTAATGTGTTTTCCGTACGAAGGCAAAATAGTCAAGCTCGTAGACCAAATGTCATTCCCCGGTTCACACATAGAAAATAGTCAAACACCATCCCTAAATGGTCTTTTCATGCAAGGAATGTCTCATTGATCTCCAGTACGTCCACCTGATGAGCGCGAGTGATTCAGGAGAATATGATTGAAACCCAGGGGGCATGCGCCCTGGTCTATTTCGGCAGGAAAACCTTGGGTATAGAGTAGGTTTCCGAGGAGGATATATGACTAGTCTAACACACTCATCCTCACAGGAAAATGGGATTAGGCTAGAATAAGATACGTTCATTAAAGTTATCTGAGTGGAGTAACTCTATGCCACTCACCTTTGTCTATTTCGGTAGACATCGCTAAGGAAGCATTTTATCTGCTACGTGGATAGAACTTTCATGGTAACCTGGGAATTTTTCTCTATACCTGGGGGCATGCAAACCTCTTGTAAGCAAGCAGGAAATGACCAACTAACGTTAGCTCTATGATTCCGCTGACTTCAACCGCCTAGGTTGGGTGAGTGGCCGAAGCCATTCATATCTGCAGGGGCCACCTGAGCACCGGCAAAGTAAAGGTAAACTTTTCCTACCTAGCCTTGGTATTGATCTTAGTAGTTGAGTAGAGGGGCATAGTTGGTCATTCCTAGCTTGCATGAAAGAGGCTTTGGGGCAAAGCTTACAAAAGGTGCAAGCCCCATAAAAAATGGCATCTTGAATGAGACATCCTTATTATACGACTGGCGAGCATTGTTACCGCAGGGTTCAAGCTTATTTAAAAATAAACCCGCCACGAGCAGTTTTAGCACATAGTTCAAGCTCTTAAAAAATAAACATAAGTCATGAGCAAATGTTTTCCCCAGATTTTAATCTCATTAAAAAATGAACCGGTAAATAACCATTGTGAGTCCCTTATCGCCAGCTTTTGTGTTAGGCCCCTATACTACTAGTGTAACCCCTTATTATTATTAGTACAACCCCCTTATTATATTGATGTACCCATGTAGTGCCCATATTGTTACTATTGTGCCCCATAGAAGCCCACTATTGTTATTATTGTGCCCTTACATTATTATTCTTATGTAGGCTCTGATGATATAATGACCCCTTAGACTCCTATATATAGAAAGGAGGTCTTTTCATTTGTATCATCCAAGAATTGTTCATTTATGTAATGTAAAGGAGGTTTCCCCCTCAAAGAGGCTGAATTCGAAGGTGTTGATCTATCTTTTCTATCTTTTCTTGAGCTGGTTTCATAACATTTGGTATCAGAGCTTTGGATTCTAGGGTTTCGCTGCTCCAAATAGGTCATCGTGGTATTTTCGCTATAACATTTTTTATGCGATGTTTCAGAATCTAAAAAAAAAACCCATTTCAAACGTCATCACACTAAATCTTAGGTACGAATTTTAGAGCTTTTCGCACCATATTGTCGGCGATATGAACTGAGGAAGTTCGTCCTTTTTGCAGACTCCTGAATTACATTCCAAATAGGTGACCTGGGGAAAATCGTCATAACTTTCTCTTTGAGCATCGAATTGAAATTTTGTAAGAAGGTACAGAAAGAGGACGGATTTTAGTTTCTTGTATCTATTTTTCAGAGCCAAAAGTCGAAACAGTGACTCGTGGCACGTCGTACAAGTTCGCTCTACTAAACAAGTATATAATTAGGTCACTGTGGGATATTTTGTATAGCTCTTCATTGGAGAATCGAATTGGGGTTAGACTGGTG
This sequence comes from Pinus taeda, assembly GCA_000404065.3. Lineage (NCBI taxonomy): Eukaryota > Viridiplantae > Streptophyta > Pinopsida > Pinales > Pinaceae > Pinus > Pinus taeda. The sequence goes on along the minus strand of APFE030070022.1, from coordinate 1,895 downwards.
GCATTGGAAAGAGGACACAGAGGTCTACTGCAGGTCACAATTTTAGAACTTAAAGATTTGAAAGTATAGAGTTACAGTCGTTTCAAGATCGAGCTTTTAAAATCAAGAAGAAACAAGATGAGGAAGTTTGATGGGAAGGATCCGGTAAATTGGATAATTCATATGGAGAAATATTTTGATCTACATGGTGTACCACTGTTACAAAAGGTATGTATTGCATATTCATATTTAGAATGCTATCAATTTTTATGGTATAAAGGGCTTTGTTATCGTAAACGACTTGTTATGTGGTCAATTCTCACAAAGGAAATGATAGCACATTATGAGGATATAAAGAGCAACACCTTCTTTAGAGCAACACCACAACAATTGGAAAGAGTAAAAGGGATTTGTGACATACTAGAAAGTAAAATTATGGCAACAATGAATTCAACCCCTCACAGCTATGAATATGGAAGTGTTGTTTCTCCTAGCCTTCCACAACCTACAATGGTTACACCACAACAATTGGAAGAAAAAAGAGAAAAAGGGCTTTGTTACAATTATGATAGCAAATGCACTAAAGGTCATAAGTGTGTTGAGAAGAATTTATTTTACATAGAGTATGAAGAAGAGGAAGAAAAGGATCAAGAAACATCAAAAGAAGAGGATATATGCCAGGACCCAACCCTAGAGATAGAAGAAATGAATCAGACCATATCTTGTAAAGCATTGCTAGGAATTACCACTCCTCAAACTATCCTGATAGAAGGACATATCAAGAAGAAAAACATTCAATAAGTGAAATATCACATCTAACATCAAGAAATGAATCCGACCATATTTTGTAAAGTATTGGAAGAAATTATCACTCCTCAAACTCTAAAGATAGAAGGACATATCAAGAAGAAAAAGGTTCATGTGGTGAAAGATCACATCGTGCATCAACAACAAGTTCTCCAATGTTTAAAGGATAATGCCACTTTGGTGCAAAATCGAATGAAACAACAGGTAGATCAACATCGCAGTGAAATTTTTTTTGATGTAGGTGATTGGGTATTTTTACTGCTACATCTCAAGCAAGCTATTTGTGAGAAGGAAACATTGGCAATACTACATGCACTTAAAATATGCAACCTTAACGAATGGTAAGACACTTCAAGGTAAAAATGGATCATGATAGTCTTAAATACTTTTTAGAACAACTATTATCTTTAGAAGAACATAAAAAATGTGTCACAAATATGTTGGGTTATGACTTTGACATCATATAAAGAAAATGGAAGCAAAATTTTGTTGCAGATGCACTCTCAAGAAAGGATGAGGATGTGGAAGCATTGTTTTATGCTATTTCTAATATCCATCCAGATTGGATAAATGAAGCAAGGGATGAATTGAATAAGGATGAAGAAGTATGGCCACTTATTCAAAAGTTGCAAAAGACCCCAATTCAAACAATATTGCCAGAAATTGAAGAGGAAGGAAAAATCATATTGGAACCTGGAGTAGTCACAGAAACAAGAACTCGAAAGCTATGAAATCAATCAATTTCAGAGTATCTCATCAAGTGGAAGAACTTACCCATTGAATATTCCACATCGGATGACAAGAAGTTTATACAGAAGCATCAAGAACTACTCAAGCATTGAGGACAACACTTTTTGAAGGAGAGGGGCATGTTAGGCCCCTATACTACTAGTGTAACCCCTTATTATTATTAGTACAACCACCTTATTATATTGATGTACCATGTAGTGCCCATATTGTTACTACTGTGCCCCATAGAAGCCCACTATTGTTATTATTGTGCCCTTACATTATTATTGTTATGTAGGCTCTGATGATATAATGACCCCTTAGACTCCTATATACAGAAAGGAGGTCTTTTCATTTGTATCATCCAAGAATTGTTCATT